>CM059445.1:14591880-14799380 GCA_030390025.1 Squalus acanthias | reverse complement strand
AGAGTGAGACATAGTGACAGAGTCGGAGAGACAGTCAGAGAAAGGGTGTGACAGGGACAGAGTCAGTCAGAGGGAGACAGAGAGAGAGAGAGGGAAACATTGGGAAGGAGATCAAGGCGCAATGCCGTAGCGCCGCCAGGAGTCGATGTCAGCACCGTGCCCGGTCGCAAAGCCATTTGCGCCCCCCGGGGGTGCTAACGGGAGGCACAAAGGCACCCAATTTCACCCCCAGTGAGTGAAAGAGAGAAACAGAAAAAATGTGAAAGCCATAGCATGAGAACAAAAATTAAAAACACAAAAAAAGAATGATTTTAAAATGTTTATGCACAGTAGTGTCTGCCGAGCTCTCTCCCACACAGAACTGTCACAGCCACTGCCCTCCCCATGTACAAAAAGAATGCAGTGTCACAGAACGGTGTCCCCGACCCACCCTGGAAAAGGGATTTGGCATTTCTGCCCCCCAGTGGAAAGGTTACGCCTCCCTGGCACTGGCAGTACTGGTAGATCACCCTTACACTTAACCCGTCAGTCATAGCCCTGCGCCTGTGTCCTCTTGTAATGGAATAGCCATATTTCAGAAAAATACACCATCCTATAAACAGATTTTTGATATTATTAATACAAGACATACTGGGTTTAAAAATCTGGAAAGCCTCGGCGACACAGGCCGTAAAACAGAAATACAGGCTTATGAGATAAGATGGTTTGTTAATACAAAGCTGTGAACACAAGCTTTGAAATGGGAATTGGTTTGTAAATACAGAGACAATGCCCCTATTGAAGCAAACCATTGGCGCTTCCAGAATGTCTAGAGTTTGGGAGAAAAACAATGGAATGACCCAAGTAAAGTGTTATAATCTAACACGTCGAACAGGTGCACAGAACATTAAAAAAACCAAGTGCCTTTGAAAAAATGACATCAAGTAAAAGAAATACCTGTCGTAAAATAGTTTTATGTTAAACTTAGAAACAGGAAACACGATTAAATATGCAACCAATTGAGATAGCAAGAAAACAAGTAAACACCCTAAGAGAAGTGTTTCCAATTTACAAGTTGTAAAATATACCTACAGAAAGGCTTTGAAAATATAACATCAATAGATGACATCAAGCAATTACATTGTTCTTGTATTGAAAATGGAATAGTTAGGAGACACGACGTCTGGCTTACAAGTAGTTAAGTGATATTAGAAATTCAATAGAAAGACTTCCTAAGAATCACATCAAATAAATACTACTGTCATATTGTTTTTTATGATGGTTTTTGAAACACCTAAACAGGAGACAAGTCGAAAAGCTAACAGCTGATATGACAATAAAGAATAGAAGAAAGTCAGCAAAGAATGACTTGAAACAATTAGCTTACATCATCAGGAAAATTTCAAAGGATAAACCACCAAAAAAAGATATAAAAATAACTTGGCCCAAAAATTCGGCCCTTCCCGGGTGAGTACACAGTGCGTACTCACCCGTATTGCTTCCCGAAGTGCCAGTTTCCTGCATGCACTGCGCATGCGCGGGAAACCGGAACTTCCGGTATGGTGAAGGGGGCGTTTCCTAGGTGAACCGTGTGCGCGCTACAGGCTGTGCGCACGCAGCACACTTAGGTTTTTTTTCAGGTTTCTACGCGAGGGTAAGTATTGAAGATACTACGCGAATAAAAAGGAGGCGTAAGATCCCTTTTGAACAAGGTAAGTGGTTAATTAAGTATAATTTTAAATTTTTTTCAACAGGGTTATCTTTTTTAGATACTTTAAAGAAAGGTAAGTTTATTTTTATCACTTTTTAAAGTATTTTAATTTTTTCAAAAATTTAAATTTTTGTTTAAAGTGGTTAATTTACTTAACTATAGTTATTTTATAAATGTGATGGTTTTTAAAAAAAAATTATTTGAAGTTTAGCTGCTCTTTTGGGGCCGATTTCAATTCACAGATTTGACAGGTCTGCTGCCATTGGCTCTCCATGGCCCACGTGATCCCAGGGGTCGCATCGCACTAACTGCGCCCCTGGGACACGCAAGCACTGCGCACCGGCAGTTGGGAGAGGCCCAGGACCCGAAGTTCCCGTGGGCCCAAAACACAACGGCAGGCGCGGTAGGTAAGAGCGCGCGCGATCCTTACCCCCGCGGCAAGCCGGAGACTCGAATTTCTGGGCCAAGAGCTTTTCAGATGGAAAGTCAGAAGTCGCTGGGAAGGCAAGCGTTTCTCAACTTCACAGGCAAGCTCTGTAAGTTTTTAACATTGAGTCTCGGGAAATCAAGGTATTTGATTTTGGTGGATATTCTGGATTAAGAAATAAGTAGAAGTGTGGAAATGTAACGAAGTTAAGATTTGAGAATAAGGATCTCTGATAAGAAATGTAAGCTATTTTTATTTTGAACGGTTAAAGTTGCGATTGCCATAACAGATGTTAACTAAATGTCGGTTCTTTAATAAATCTATATATTTTTAGAATTATCTCACAGAGTATTTCTGTATAAACTCGCGAACTCAATTTCTGTACACTCTTCAGAGAGGAGTTGCAGAATTCTGGGGGGTATTCCGGACCCTCATAATATCCGGACGGTTACAGTCTAGTTAAACTTATTAAAAGTACTATCCGGAGGACGGTAACATTTTCAGACTGTTTCTTTCCTTTAGGGAGAGGTAGTCTGACCTTTAGACCCAATTAAGCGTCTTATGGGATCCGGCTATCTCTAACTTTAGCTGAAGGTGAACGTCTGGGGAATACGCCTGATCTGGGGTAGTCCGAAAGGGGCTAGGACTTGTAATTATCCCTTCACTCTTACCCTTACTGCTCCGTGCACCAAGCCATATATTCCCGGTCTGTACAGCAACTCGCATTTATATAGCGCCTTCAACGTAATAAGCCGTCCCGAACCGCTTCACAGGAGCGTCATCAGACAAAATAGGAGACCGAGCCACATAAGGAGATATTGGTCAATGAGGTAGGTTTTAGGGAGAGTCTTAAAGGAGGAGAGAGAGGCGGAGAGGTTTAGGGAGGGAATTCCAGAGCTTAGGGCCCAGGCAGCTGAAGGCGCGGCCGCCAATGGAAGAGGCCAGAATTGGAGGAGTGCAGAGATCGCAGGGGGTTGGAGGCAATGTCCCCCTTTAACAGGTTGCATGACCCATTCAGATTTCTACGCAGCTTAGCCGGGAGGATTGGTTGTGGGGCTGGAGGAGGTTACAGAGACAGGGAGGGGGCGAGGCCACGGAGGGGTTTGAACACGAGGATGAGAATATTCAAGCCGCGGCGTTGCCGGACCGGATCACAAAGGATGTTCAACTGATAGAGGTCAGAGTTCACTCTCGCAAACTCCTGTCCCGGCTCCTGTGAAGCGGTTCGGGATGTTTTAGTACGTTGAAGGCACTATATAAATGCAGGCTGGGAATATCAGGCTTGGTGCACGCAGCAGTCAGGGGAAGAGGACACAGGCACAGGGCTGTGTCAGTCATGGCTCAGTGGGTAGCACCCTCGCTTCTGAATCATGAAGGTCGTGGGTTCAAGTCCCACTCCAGAGACTTGAGCACATAAATCTAGGCTGACACTCCAGTGCGGTACTGAGGGAGTGCGGCACTGTCGGAGGTGCCGTCTTTCAGATGAGACGTTAAACCGAGGCCCCGTCTGCTCTCTCAGGTGGATGTAAAAGATCCCACGGCCACTATTTCGAAGAAGAGCAGGGGGAGTTCTCCCCGGTGACCCGGGGCCAATATTTATCCCTCAACCAACACAACAAAAACAGATTATCTGGTCATCATCACATTGCTGTTTGTGGGAGCTTGCTGTGCGCAAATTGGCTACCGCGTTTCCCACATTACAACAGTGACTACCCTTCAAAAAAAGTATTTCATTGGCTGTAAAGCCCTTTGAGACGTCCGGTGGTCGTGAAAGGCGCTATAGAAATGCAAGTCTTTCTTTCTTTCAGCCTCAGTCAATATCTTCAGGAGGTCGCGGGGTGAGGGGGTGAAAGCGAAGTGAAATTCATCCCTCACAATTACTTTGACCCTTTCTTCTTCTTCTTAGGCAGTTCCTCGGTTCCGAGGATGATTTGCTTCCACACTAAAAATGAGTTCTCAGGTGACTGATGAGTCCAATGTGGGACCTACAGTCTCTGTCACAGGTGGGGCAGACGGTTGTTGGAGGGGCGGGTGGGTGGGGTGTTTGGGTTGATGTGCGCTCCTTCCGCTGTTTGCGCTTGGCTTCCGCTTGCTCCCGGCGAAGAGACTCGAGGTGTTCGGCGCCTTCCCGGATGCTTCTCCTCCACTTTGTGCGGTCTTGGGCCAGGGATTCCCAGGTGTCGGTGGGGATGTTGCACTTTTTCAAGGAGGCTTTGAGAGATTGCTGGTGCGCACACCTTTCCGCGGTGTCCGCGCCTTTATAACAATCAGTGTTCTCCGTTTAAGATCACCTCTGAGATTTGCAGCGGTGGTCCCCGTCCCCGGCCTGTTCAGACTACAATAGATCGGCTTTTTCAATTTCCATGCTCGGGGCACATCAATAATTTAAAATGACCTTTATTATAAGCTTCCAAATTTCCATGTGGCAGCATTGCTGCCGCCCAGAGTGTTGATGAGACAGGATATGGTCGACTGGGATGAATTATTCATTCATCCATCCTGGTTATCCTGTCAACTCGTTAATTGATTAATTATTTTCAAAGTCGTTATCTTTTGTCGGAGGGGGCAGGGTCGGGGGGGCAGGGTCGGAGTGGGGCAAGGTCGGGGGGGGAAGGGTCGGGGGGGAAGGGTCGGAGTGGGGCAGGGTCGGGGTTGAGGATAAGGGTGCGGGGCCAGTGGGGTCGGGGGGAAGGGTCGGGGGGCAGGGTCAGGGGGGCAGGGTCGGAGTGGGGCAGGGTCGGGGTTGAGAATAAGGGTGCGGGGCCAGAGGGGGTAGGGTGAGGGGGGCAGGGCAGAGGGAGCAGGGTGACGAACCGGGAAAGGTCGGGGACGTGGAGGCCCTGACGATCTAACGTTCCCGGAGGAGGTTTGCCTGACGGTGGAGCCGACACTGCTTCCCCCCCACCTTGGCAATCGAGGCCCTGGTGTCTATTTAAACAAAAAGCCAGCTAGTTCCAGACCTTATTGGCCCTGGTGTGGTACTGAGTCATACAGACTGGGATGGTACTAGATTCCACCTCTCGCCCGTGCCGAGTTGGCCATCCTCAGCCGGGGGCGGGGCAGAAGGGTCTACAATTGGGCCTCAGCTGCCCTGGATTCGGAAGGGAAAGAAAACCAACTCGTTGCCCGATCCTGATCGGAAGGTCCGTCCATGTGGACATCGGGTAAGGACAGATGGAGCCCGGCTGTTCAGCCCCCTCAGGATCCAATGCCCAGCTGGCACCTGAAGAATGGTCACTGGGTGAGGTATTGCTGGCCCCTCCCTCACCGTGGAACTGCTACCCCAGCAAGAGCGAGAACCTTCTGTGCGCAAATTGGTTGCTGCCTTTTCCACATTACAACAGTGACTACACTCCCAAAGTACTTCATTGGCTGTAAAGTGCTTTGAGATGTCCGGTGGTCGTGAAAGGCGCTATAGAAATGCAAGTCTTTCTTCCTCTTTCTGGAGAGGAGGGAAAAAGCTCTCTCACTCTCTCTCTTTTTCTTTCTGTCCCTCACACACTCTGTCGCTCTGTTTCTCTCACTCTCCGTGTTTATCTCTCTGTCGCCCTCTCTCTGTTTCGCTCACTCTGTCTGTGTTTTTCTCTCCATTTTTCTTACTCTTTGTGTCTCTCTCTCACTCTCAATGTTCCTCTCTCTCTCCTCGTCTCGGTCTCTCTCTCGCCCGCCTGTCTCTCTCTCTCTCTCTCTCCTTGTCTCGGTCTCTCTGTCGCCCGCGTGTCTCTCTCTCTCTCTCTCTCTCACTCTGTTTCTCCCTCTCTCTCTCTCCTCGTCTAGGTTTCTCTCTCTCTCCCCTGTGTGCGTCTCTCTCTCGCTCTCTCGCCCGCCTGTCTCTCTCTCTCTCCTTGTCTCGGTCTCTCTGTCGCCCGCGTGTCTCTCTCTCTCTCTCTCTCTCACTCTGTTTCTCCCTCTCTCTCTCTCCTCGTCTAGGTTTCTCTCTCTCTCCCCTGTGTGCGTCTCTCTCTCACTCTCTGTGTTTCTCCCTCCCTCTACCCCTGTCAGTCTCTCTCTACCCTCCACACCCTGTGTGTGTCTCTCTCTCTCTCACACTCTCTCTCTCTGTTTCTCTTGTACCCTTTCACTCTCTTGGTCTCTTTCCATTGTATTCGGAGAAGCTGATCTTTATCCAGAATTAACGATAAACAATAGCAGTTCCCGTCCTAGGACATTCCGTGCAGGGCACAGTGTTATCGCAGGTTGAATGCTCGGCTCCTGGAGCCTGGGCCATAAACAGGGCCACAATCTCTGCACTTTTATCAATAACATTAAACCTTGAGACAATGCTGACTATTATGGGCTTGGCTCACCAGGGCTAACTTCACCACACGGACTGCAGCAGTTCAAGAAGGCAGCTCACCACCACCTTCTCAAGGCCGATTAGGGATGGGCAATAAATGCCAGCGACGCCCACATCCCATGAACGAATAAAAAAAAGTGTTAGGTTGGAGCCCGGGACGAGGCCTAGATCACCACACAGCCTCACATTCATTCCTCCGTCTGCGGCACTGCCATTAATAAGCTCTCGTTTCAAAATCCAGAATTATTAATTTTCTATTATTGTCTATAGGTCGCGGGTTCAAGCCCCACTCCAGAAACTTGAGCACAAAATCTAGGCTGACACTCCCAGTGTAGTGGTGAGGGAGTGCTGAACTGTCAGAGGTGCCATCTTTCGGATGAGACGTTAAACCGAGGCCCTATCTGCTCTCTCAGGTGGATGTAAAAGATCCATGGCACTATTTCGAAGAAGAGCAGGGGAGTTCTCCCCGGTGTCCTGGTCATTATTTCTCCCTCAACCAACACCAAAAACAGATGATTTGGTGATTATCACATTGCTGTTTGTGGGAGCTTGCTGTGCGCAAATTGGCTGCCGCATGTCCTACATTACAACAGTGACTACACTTCAAAAAGTACTTCATTGGCTGTAAAGTACTTTGCGACATTCTGAGGTCATGAAATGCAAGTCTTTCTTTTTTCTGTCCTTCTCGTAACTCTCCCAATGAACTGTGTCAGCTAACCAGAGCTCTGTGCCAGGAGCAATAGGTGCTTATTCAGAGTGAAGGGTAGTGAATATCTGATTTCCGAAGTACAGGAGCTGAAGGATTCAGCTAATGTAGAGCGTGACAGAAAAGCTAGAGGTTTGCATCTGTACCCTGACATGACACTCTTAGTTCAATTACATATAGGCATGACTAAATTGCACACAATTTTTTACAAGTTGGGAGAGAGGCTCCAGAGACGTGCTCTCCAGAGCCAACTAGAGGCCGGAGGTCGCAACTACGTCATGACCGATGACACAGTAAAATTGAATGGGAAATGTTGACATAGCAATTTATAATGGTGTGTGACGGGAAAATGTGACCAAAAAGCACGACAAGAGGAAGTAGGTTTTGCAGACAGGAAGTGCATGCATAAGAACATAAGAAATAGGACATTTGGCCCTTCGAGCCTGCTCCGCTATTAAATAAGATCATGGCTGATCTTCTACCTCATCTCCACCTTCCCGCACTATCCTCATATCCCTTGACTCCCTTAATATCCAAAAATCTATCCATTTCTGACTTGAATATACTCAACGACTGAGCCTCCACAGCCCTCTGGGGTAGAGAATTTCAAAGATTCATCACCCTCTGAGTGAAGAAATTTCTCCTCATCTCAGTCCTAAATGGCTGACCCCTTATTCTGAGACTGTGACCCCTGGTTCTAGACTCCCTGCATCTACCCTGTCAACCTCTGTCAGAATTTTGTATGCTTCAATGAGATCACCTCTCATTCTTCTAAACTCCAGAGAATATAGGCCTAGTCGACTCAATCTTTCCTCATAGGACAATCCCCCCATCCCAGGAACCAGTCTGGTGAACCTTCGTTGCACTCCCTCTATGGTAAGTATATCCTTTCTTAGGTAAGGAGACCAAAACTGTACACAATACTCCAGGTGTGGTCTCCAAGGTCCTATCTAATTGCAGTAAGACATCTTTACTCTTATACTCAAATCCTCTTGTAATAAAAAAGCGAAACACTGCGGATGCTGGAAATCTGAAATAAAAACAGAAATTGCTGGAAATACTCAGCAGGCCAGGTGGCATCTGTAGAGAGAGAAACAGAGTTAACGTTTTAGGTCGATGACCCTTCATCAGGACTGGCCAGTTCTGACGAAGGGTCATCGACCTGAAACGTTAACTCTGTTTCTCTCTCGACAGATGCTGCCTGACCTCCTCTTGTAATAAAGGCCAACATACCATTTGCTTTCCTAATTGCTTGCTGTACCTGCATATTAACTTTCAGTGATTCGTGTACAAGGACACCCAGGTCCCTCTGAACACCAACATTTCCCAATCTCTCACCATTTAAAAAATACTCTGATTTTCTATTTTACCCTACCAAAGTGGATAACTTCACATTTCTCCACATTATATTCCATTTGCCATGTTCTTGCCCACTCGCTTAACCTGTCTATATCCCCTTGCAGCCTCCTTGCATCCTCCTCACAACTTACATTCCCACCCAGCTTTGTATCATCAGCAACCTTGGATATATTACATTTGGTCCCCTCATCCAAATCATTGATATAGATTGTGAATAGCTGAGGCCCAAGCACTGATCCTTGCGGTACCCCACTAGTTACAGATCGCCAAGCCGAAAATGACCCGTTTATTCCTACTCTCTGTTTTCCGTTAACCAATCCTCAATCCATGTTAGTACATTACCCCCAATTCCATGAGCCCTTATTTTGTTTAATAACCTATTGTGTGGCACCTTATCGAATGCCTTCTGAAAATCCAAATATACTACATCCACTGGTTCCCCCTTATCTATCCTGCTAGTTACAACCTCAAAAAACTCTGACAGATTTGTCAAACATGATTTCCCTTTCATAAATCCGTGTTGACTCTGCCCAATCCTATTACTATTTTCTAAGTGCCTTGTTACCGCGTCCTTAATAATAGGTTCTAGCATATTCCCTACTACTGATGCCAGGCTAACTAATCTATAGCTCCCCATTTTCTCTCTCCCGCCTTTCTTAAATAGTGGGGTTACATTTGCTACCTTTCAATCGCGGGAACCGTTTCAAAATCTATGGAATTTTGGAAAATGACAACCAATTCATCCACTATCTCTATAGCCACCTCTTTCAAAACCCTAGGATGTAGGCGATCAGGTCCAGGGGATTTATTGGCTTTCAGTCCCATTAATTTCTCCAGTACTATTTCCTTACTAATACTAATTTCTTTCAGTTCCTCATTCTCACTAGACCCTTGGTTCTCCACTATTTCCGGAATGTTAATTGCATCTTCTTCTGTGAAGACAGACACATAGGCCGCGAACCGCGAATTTCCCAGCGGAGGTGGGATGGTGGCGTGAGCTGGTTTCTGGGTTCCAGTCACGAACCTGGCTGCAGCCACTCTGTAAACGGGATTTTCCCTTCATTGGCCTTGTTAAGCCCGCCCTGCGGGCTTCCCAGCCAATTAACAGGAAGCAGGTCTGATGATGTCATTTGATGACGTGTCATCAGCCGTTTTCCTTAAAGGGACCACGTCCACATGGAGTTTGACAGTTGTTCTGTCAGTGTTTGACAGCATTGAGGTGCTGCAAACACTGACAAGCACTGCACAAAGGTGGTCGCTTGCACCCAGGCTCTCCAATGACTCCCTCCATATGCTTGTGCAGGGAGTCACAGCATGCAGGGAGGTTCTCTTCCCTTCCAAGGGCGGAAGAGACCTCCCCAGGACACCAACGCAGCCTGGTTGCACATTGCACAGGAGGGCAAAAGCAGGGATGTCGTCAGGAGTGCCTGGCTGCAGTGGTGCCAATCTTTCAATGATCTCAGCGAATCATGAAACGTTACTGCAAAGCCACACTCAACGTCATCCTGCTGTGCCACTCAACAAATCCCCATCACTCTGCCTTCCCTACCCTACTCCTGCACATCCTTACTCACACCAACTTACCTTGCACCTCCACCCATCCCTCTCTATCTACTTTATCACTTCCCCATCTCATTAGCCACCCCTCACCTCACACTCACCCTAGTGCAAGCATACCAACGAACAACACACAAGGGTAGGCACTTGAGAGGTTTAGCCAATGTCCATGTGAAGTTTCTGGTAATGTGTTGTCATACAGTGAAATCTATTTTTCCAAAACTGCCCCTTATTGGACAGATCTGAGCGCACCTTGAGAAGTGTCTTACTGAGTTCCAGTGACTGTTCAGTCATAATTCACGCACCCCCCCCTGCCCCCCCCCCCCCCCCGCTATGGTGATGAGTGTGCATGGAATGGCTTGGACATTAAAGGGATGCTTCATGGTGCTGGTGTGGGATGGTAGCAACCTGGCGCATCATGTGGCAGCCAGGGTTAACAGCGTCAAGTGAAGTAAATCTGGCCATGGTGATGCCATCGCTGGACTCACGGGCAGCAATGTTGTCAGGTGCTGATGCTCTGTGTCCTGTGCAGCATCAGGTGATGGCGGAGAAGGTTGGTGATGAGGTTGGTGATGTTGGTGTTGGGCCTGATCGTGGAAGGATTCGGAGGACCACGGTCTGATTTTTTCAATGGGCACTGATGTTGCTGGAATAGATGGCAGCTGCAGTTGAGATGACAGAAGCGATCTGTCAATGGTGAGAGAGGTTCTCCCAATGAGGTGCCACTGGACATACAGTTGGATCTAAAAACTTGTCAGCTAAAGAAATCTCTATATGTATTAAAAATACAGTAACCAACATTTTCTGCGCTCTGAAACTGACCATCTGCAACACGGCATCCTTGACACCACTTCTGCAGCTGTCAGCGTATCAGAAACATCAGAGCAGACTCAAAGCACGGCAGGTTGAGCTGGCCTGTTCCCCGAGCAGCGGGTAACCCGTGGGGGAGAACTTAAAATTAGAAGTAAGCCTCAAAATAGTATTAAATTGGCTCTTAGTAAGCTACTTAACAAGCTTAATTGTATCCCCCGCGACTTGGTGTCGGGTCAGTTCTCCGCTGACAAATCCGACACCTGGGCGACACGCGTGGAGGCGGGTTTCCTACCCGCTGTCAATCTTGGCTATTTTGACAGTGGACCCGCCTCCAAACCCACCCTCTGAGCATCAGCAAATTCGCAGCCAAAGTATTTCTATAATTTCTCTGCCATTTCCTTATTCCTCATTATAATTTCTCCTGTCTCAGCCTGTAAGGGACCTATGTTTACTTTGTCTAATCTTTTCTGTTTTACATAACGATGGAAGTTTTTATAGTCTGTTTTTATGTCTCTCGCTTGTTTACCTCTATAGTAAATACCCAGGGACTGGGCCTCTATAGTAAATACCCGGGGACCGGGCCTCTATAGTAAATACCCAGGGACCGGGCCTCGACATAAAATACCCGGGGACCGGGCCTCGACATACAATACCCGGGGACCGGGCCTCGACATACAATACCCGGGGACCGGGCCTCGACATAAAATACCCGGGGACTGGGCCTCGACATAATATACCCGGAGACCGGGCCTCTCTCTAAAACACCCGGGGATCGGGCCTCTATAGTAAATACGCAGGGGACCGGGCCTCGACATAAAATAACCGGGGACCGGGCATGTCCCTAAAATACCCGGGGACCGGGACTCGACATAAAATACCCGGGGACTGGGCCTCGACATAAAATACCCGGGGATTGGGCCTCGACATAAAATACCCGGGGACCGGGCCTCGACATAAAATACCCGGGGACGGGGCCTCTCCCTAAAATACCCAGGGACTGGGCCTCTCCCTAAAATACCCGGTCACTGGGCCTTGACATAAAATACCCGGGGACCGGGCCTCGACATAAAATACCCGGGGACCGGGCCTCGACATAAAATACCCGGGGACCGAGCCTCGACATACAATACCCGGGGACCGAGCCTCGACATACAATACCCGGGGACCGAGCCTCGACATACAATACCCGGGGACCGAGCCTCGACATACAATACCCGGGGACCGGGCCTTGACATACAATACCCGTGGACCGGGCCTCGACATACAATACCCGGGGACCGGGCCTCGACATACAATACCCGGGGACCGAGCCTCGACATAAAATACCCGGGGACCGGGCCTTGACATACAATACCCGGGGACCGGGCCTCGTGATACAATACCCGGGGTCGGGCCTCGACATACAATACCCGGGGACCGGGCCTCGACATACAATACCCGGGGACCGGGCCTCGACAGACAATACCCAGGGACCGGGCCTCGACATACAATACACGGCGACCGAGCCTCGACATAAAATACCCGGGGACCGGGCCTTGACATACAATACCCGGGGACCGGGCCTCGACATACAATACCCGGGGTCGGGCCTCGACATACAATACCCGGGGACCGGGCCTTGACATACAATACCCGGGGACTGGGCCTCTCCCTAAAATACCCGGGGACCGGGCCTCGACATACAATACCCGGGGACCGAGCCACGACATACAATACCCGGGGACCGGGCCTCGACATAAAATACCCGGGGACTGGGCCTCGACATACAATACCCGGAGACTGGGCCTCTCCCTAAAATACCTGGGGACCGGGACTCGACATAAAATACCGGGGGACTGGGCCTCGACATACAATACCCGGGGACCGGGCCTCGACATAAAATACCCGGGGACCGGGCCTCGACATAAAATACCCGGGGACCGAGCCTCGACATACAATACCCGGGGACCGGGCCTCGACATAAAATACCCGGGGACCGGGCCTCGACATACAATACCCGGGGACCCGGCCTCGACATACAATACCCGGGGACCGGGCCTCGACATAAAATACCCGGGGACCGGGACTCGACATAAAATACCCGGGAACCGGGCCTCGACATAAAATACCCGGGGACCGGGCCTCGACATAAAATACCCGGGGACCGGGCCTCGACATACAATACCCGGGGACCGGGCCTTGACATACAATACCCGGGGACCGGGCCTCTCCATACAATACCCGGGGACCGGGCCTCGACATACAATACCCGGGGACCGAGCCTCGACATAAAATACCCGGGGACCGGGCCTTGACATACAATACCCGGGGACCGGGCCTCTCCATACAATACCCGGGGACTGGGCCTCTCCCTAAAATACCCGGGGATCGGGCCTCGACATACAATATCCGGGGACCGGGCCTCGACATAAAATACCCGTAGACTGGGCCTCGACATAAAATACCCGAGGACTGGGCCTCTCCCTAAAATACCCGGGGACCGGGACTCGACATAAAATACCCGGGGACTGGGCCTCGACATAAAATACCCGGGGACTGGGCCTCGACATAGAATACCCGGGGACCGGGCCTCGACATACAATACCCGGGGACCGGGCCTCGACATAAAATACCCGGGGACCCGGCCTCGACATAAAATACTCGGGGACCGGGCCTCGACATAAAATACCCGGGGACCGGGCCTCGACATAAAATACCCAGGGACCGGGCCTCGACATAAAATACCCGGGGTCCGGGCCTCGACATAAAATACCCGGGGACCGGGCCTCGACATAAAATACCCGGGGACCGGGCCTCGACATACAATACCCGGGGTCCGGGCCTCGACATACAATACCCGGGGACCGGGCCTCGACATAAAATACCCGGGGATCGGGCCTCGACATAAAATACCCGGGGTCCGGGCCTCGACATACAATACCCGGGGTCCGGGCCTCGACATACAATACCCGGGGACCGGGCCTCGACATAAAATACCCGGGGACCGGGCCTCGACATAAAATACCCGGGGACCGGGCCTCGACATAAAATACCCGGGGATCGGGCCTCGACATAAAATACCCGGGGTCCGGGCCTCGACATACAATACCCGGGGACTGGGCCTCGACATAAAATACCCGGGGATCGGGCCTCGACATAAAATACCCGGGGACCGAGCCTCGACATAAAATACCCGGGGACTGGGCCTCGACATAAAATACCCGGGGACCGGGCCTCGACATAAAATACCCGGGGATCGGGCCTCGACATAAAATACCCGGGGACCAGGCCTTGACATAAAATACCCGGGGACCAGGCCTTGACATAAAATACCCGAGGACTGGGCCTCTCCCTAAAATACCCGGGGACCGGGCCTCGACATACAATACCCGGGGACCGGGCCTCGACATACAATACCCGGGGACCAGGCCTTGACATAAAATACCCGGGGACCGGGCCTCGACATACAATACCCGGGGACCAGGCCTTGACATAAAATACCCGGGGACCAGGCCTTGACATAAAATACCCGGGGACCGGGCCTCGACATAAAATACCCGGGGATCGGGCCTCGACATAAAATACCCTGGGACCGGGCCTCGACATACAATACCCGGGGACCAGGCCTTGACATAAAATACCCGGGGACCGGGCCTCGACATACAATACCCGGGGACCAGGCCTTGACATAAAATACCCGGGGACCGGGCCTTGACATAAAATACCCGGGGACCGGGCCTCGACATACAATACCCGGGGACCAGGCCTTGACATAAAATACCCGGGGACCGGGCCTCGACATACAATACCCGGGGACCAGGCCTTGACATAAAATACCCGGGGACCGGGCCTCGACATACAATACTCGGGGACCGGGCCTTGACATAAAATACCCGGTGACCAGGCCACGACATACAATACCCGGGGACCGGGCTTCGACATACAATACCCGGGGACCGGGCCTCGACATACAATACCCGGTGACCAGGCCACGACATACAATACCCGGGGACCGGGCTTCGACATACAATACCCGGGGACCGGGCCTCGACATACAATACCCGGGGACCGGGCCTCGACATACAATACTCGGGGACCGGGCCTTGACATAAAATACCCGGTGACCAGGCCACGACATACAATACCCGGGGACCGGGCTTCGACATACAATACCCGGGGACCGGGCCTCGACATACAATACCCGGTGACCAGGCCTCGACATACAATACTCGGGGACCGGGCCTTGACATAAAATACCCGGTGACCGGGCCTTGACATAAAATACCCGGTGACCAGGCCACGACATACAATACTCGGGGACCGGGCCTTGACATAAAATACCCGGGGACCGGGCTTCGACATACAATACCCGGGGACCGGGCCTCGACATAAAATACCCGGTGACCGGGCCTTGACATAAAATACCCGGTGACCAGGCCACGACATACAATACCCAGGGACCAGGCCTCGACATACAATACCCAGGGACCAGGCCTCGACATACAATACCCGGGGACCGGGCGTCGACATAAAATACCCGGGGACCCGGCCTCGACATAAAATACCCGGGGACCGGGCCTCGACATAAAATACCCAGGGACCGGGCCTCGACATAAAATACCCGGGGACCGGGCCTCGACATAAAATACCCGGGGTCCGGGCCTCGACATAATGCATCCGGGGACCGGGCCTCGACATACAATACCCGGGGACCGGGCCTCGACATACAATACTCGGGGACCGGGCCTCGACATAAAATACCCGGGGACCGGGCCTCGACATAAAATACCCGGGGACCGGGTCTCGACATAAAATACCCGGGGACCGGGCCTCGACATAAAATACCCGGGGACCGGGCCTCGACATAAAATACCCAGGGACCGGGCCTCGACATAAAATACCCGGGGACCGGGCCTCGACATAAAATACCCGGGGTCCGGGCCTTGACATAAAATACCCGGTGACCGGGCCTTGACATAAAATACCCGGTGACCGGGCCTCGACATAATGCATCCGGGGACCGGGCCTCGACATACAATACCCGGGGACCGGGCCTCGACATACAATACTCGGGGACCGGGCCTCGACATAAAATACCCGGGGACCGGGCCTTGACATAAAATACCCGGTGACCGGGCCTTGACATAAAATACCCGGTGACCAGGCCTCGACATACAATACTCGGGGACAGGGCCTCGACAAAAATACCCGGGGACCGGGCCTCGACATAAAATACCCGGAGACTGGGCCTCGACATAAAATACCCGGGGACCCGGCCTCGACATACAATACCCGGGGACCGGGCCTCGACATAAAATACACGGGGACCGGGACTCGACATAAAATACCCGGGGAGCAGGCCTTGACATACAATACCCGGGGACCGGGCCTCGCCATACAATACCCGGGGACTGGGCCTCGACATAAAATATCCGGGGATCGGGCCTCGACATACAATATCCGGGGACCGGGCCTCGACATAAAATACCCGTAGACTGGGCCTCGACATAAAATACCCGAGGACTGGGCCTCTCCCTAAAATACCCGGGGACCGGGACTCGACATAAAATACCCGAGGACTGGGCCTCTCCCTAAAATACCCGGGGACCGGGACTCGACATAAAATACCCGGGGACCGAGCCTCGACATAAAATACCCGGGGACTGGGCCTCGACATAAAATACCCGGGGACCCGGCCTCGACATAAAATACTCGGGGACCGGGTCTCGACATAAAATACCCGGTGACCAGGCCTCGACATAAAATACCCGGGGACCCGGCCTCGACATAAAATACTCGGGGACCGGGCCTCGACATAAAATACCCGGGGATCGGGCCTCGACATAAAATACCCGGGGTCCGGGCCTCGACATAATGCATCCGGGGACCGGGCCTCGACATACAATACCCGGGGACCGGGCCTCGACATACAATACCCGGGGACCAGGCCTTGACATAAAATACCCGGGGACCGGGCCTCGACATAAAATACCCGGGGTCTGGGCCTCGACATACAATACTCGGGGACTGGGCCTCGACAAAAATACCCGGGGACCGGGCCTTGACATAAAATACCCGGTGACCAGGCCACGACATACAATACCCGGGGACCAGGCCTCGACATACAATACCCGGGGACCGGGCTTCGACATAAAATACCCGGGGACCGGGCCTCGACATAAAATACCCGGGGACCGGGCCTTGACATACAATACCCGGGGACCGGGCCTCGACATAAAATACCCGGGGACCGGGCCTTGACATACAATACCCGGGGACCGGGCCTTGACATACAATACCCGGGGACCGGGCCTCGCCATACAATACCCGGGGACTGGGCCTCTCCCTAAAATACCCGGGGATCGGGCCTCGACATACAATATCCGGGGACCGGGCCTCGACATAAAATACCCGTGGACTGGGCCTCGACATAAAATACCCGAGGACTGGGCCTCTCCCTAAAATACCCGGGGACCGGGACTCGACATACAATACCCGGGGACCGGGCCTCGACATAAAATACCCGGGGACCGGGCCTCGACATAAAATACCCGGGGACCGGGCCTCGACATAGAATACCCGGGGACCGGGTCTCGACATAAAATACCCGGGGACCCGGCCTCGACATAAAATACTCGGGGACCGGGTCTCGACATAAAATACCCGGGGACCGGGCCTCGACATAAAATACCCGGGGACCGGGCCTCGACATAAAATACCCGGGGACCGGGCCTCGACATAAAATACCCGGGGACCGGGCCTCGACATAAAATACCCGGGGATCGGGCCTCGACATAAAATACCCGGGGTCCGGGCCTCGACATAATGCATCCGGGGACCGGGCCTCGACATACAATACCCGGGGACCGGGCCTCGACATACAATACCCGGGGACCAGGCCTCGACATAAAATACCCGGTGACCGGGCCTTGACATAAAATACCCGTGGACCGGGCCTCGACATACAATACTCGGGGACCGGGCCTCGACATAAAATACCCGGGGACTGGGCCTTGACATAAAATACCCGGTGACCGGGCCTTGACATAAAATACCCGTGGACCGGGCCTCGACATACAATACTCGGGGACTGGGCCTCGACAAAAATACCCGGGGACCGGGCCTTGACATAAAATACCCGGTGACCAGGCCACGACATACAATACCCGGGGACCAGGCCTCGACATACAATACCCGGGGACCGGGCTTCGACATACAATACCCGGGGACCGGGCCTCGACATACAATACCCGGAGACTGGGCCTCGACATACAATACCCGGGGACCGGGCCTCGACATACAATACGCGGGGACCGGGCCTCGACATACAATACCCGGGGACCGGGCCTCGACATACAATACCCGGGGACCGGGCCTCGACATACAATACCCGGAGACTGGGCCTCGACATACAATACCCGGGGACTGGGCCTCGACATACAATACCCGGGGACCGGACCTCGACACACAATACCCGGGGACCGGGCCTCGACACACAATACCCGGGGACTGGGCCTCGACATACAATACCCGGGGACCGGGCCTCGACATACAATAGCCGGGGACCGGGCCTCGACATACAATACCCGGGGACCGGGCCTCGACATACAATACCCGGGAACTGGGCCTCTCCCTAAAACACCCGGGGACCGGGCCTCGACATACAATACCCAGGGACTGGGCCTTGACATAAAACACCCGGGAACTGGGCCTCGACATAAAATACCCGGAGACTGGGCCTCGACATAAAATACTCGGGGACCGGGCCTCGACATAAAATACCCAGGGACCGGGCCTCGCCATAAAATACCCGGAGACTGGGCCTCGACATAAAATACTCGGGGACCGGGCCTCGACATAAAATACCCGGGGACCGGGCCTCGACATAAAATACCCGGGGACCGGGCCTCGACATAAAATACCCGGAGACTGGGCCTCGACATACAATACCCGGGGACTGGGCCTCGACATACAATACCCGGGGACCGGACCTCGACATACAATACCCGGGGACTGGGCCTCGACATACAATACCCGGGGACCGGACCTCGACATACAATACCCGGGGACTGGGCCTCTCCCTAAAACACCCGGGGACTGGGCCTCTACAAAAAATACCCGGGGACCGGGACTCGACAAACAATACCCGGGGACCGGGCCTCTCCCAAAACACCCGGGGACTGGGCCTCGACAAACAATACCCGGGGACCGGGCCTCTCCCTAAAACACCTAGGGACCGGGCCTCGACAAACAATACCCGGGGACCGGGCCTCTCCCTAAAACACCCGGGGACCGGGCCTCGACATACAATACCCGGGGACCAGGCCTCGACATACAATACCCGGGGACCAGGCCTCGACATACAATTACCAGGGACCGGGCCTCGACATAAAATACCCGGGGACCGGGCCTCGACATAAAATACCCAGGGACCGGGCCTCGACATAAAATACCCGGGGACCAGGCCTCGACATAAAATACCCGGGGACCGGGCCTCGACATAAAATACCCAGCGACCGGGCCTCGACATACAATACCCAGGGACCAGGCCTCGACATAAAATACATGTGGACCGGGCCTCGACATACAATACCCGGGGACTGGGCCTCTCCCTAAAAACTCCGGGGACCGGGCCTCGACATACAATACCCGGGGACTGGGCCTCTCCCTAAAACTCCCGGGGACCGGGCCTCGACATACAATACCCGGAGACTGGGCCTCGACATACAATACCCGGGGACCGGGCCTCGACATACAATACCCGGGGACCGGGCCTCGACATACAATACCCGGGGACCGGACCTCGACATACAATACCCGGGGACCGGGCCTCGACATACAATACCCGGGGACCGGGCCTCGACATACAATACCCGGGGACCGGGCCTCGACATACAATACCCGGAGACCGGGCCTCGACATACAATACCCGGAGACCGGGCATCGACATACAATACCCGGGGACCGGGCCTCTCCCTAAAACACCCGGGGACCGGGCCTCGACATACAATACCCGGGGACCGGGCCTCGACATACAATACCCGGGAACTGGGCCTCTCCCTAAAACACCCGGGGACCGGGCCTCGACATACAATACCCGGGGACCGGGCCTCGACATACAATACCCGGGAACTGGGCCTCTCCCTAAAACACCCGGGGACCGGACCTCGACATACAATACCCGGGGACCGGGCCTCGACATACAATACCCGGGGACCAGGCCTCGACATACAATACCCGGAGACCGGGCCTCGACATACAATACCCGGGGACCGGGCCTCGACATACAATACCCGGGAACTGGGCCTCTCCCTAAAACACCCGGGGACCGGGCCTCGACATACAATACCCAGGGACTGGGCCTTGACATAAAACACCCGGGGACTGGGCCTTGACATAAAATACCCAGGGACTGGGCCTCGACATACAATACTCGGGGACTGGGCCTCGACATAAAATACCCAGGGACCGGGCCTCGACATAAAATTCCCGGGGACCGGGCCTCGACATAAAATACCTTTGGAACAGGCCTCGACATAAAATACCCGGGGACCGGGCCTCGACATACAATACCCGGAGACCGGGCCTCGACATACAATACCCGGGGACCGGGCCTCGACATACAATACCCGGGAACTGGGCCTTGACATAAAACACCCGGGAACTGGGCCTCGACATAAAATACCCAGGGACTGGGCCTCGACATACAATACTCGGGGACTGGGCCTTGACATAAAACACCCGGGAACTGGGCCTCGACATAAAATACCCAGGGACTGGGCCTCGACATACAATACTCGGGGACTGGGCCTTGACATAAAACACCCGGGGACCGGGCCTCGACATACAATACCCAGGGACTGGGCCTTGACATAAAACACCCGGGAACTGGGCCTCGACATAAAATACCCGGAGACTGGGCCTCGACATAAAACACCCGAGGACTGGGCCTTGACATAAAATACCCAGGGACTGGGCCTCGACATACAATACTCGGGGACTGGGCCTCGACATAAAATACCCAGGGACCGGGCCTCGACATAAAATTCCCGGGGACCGGGCCTCGGCATAAAATACCCGGGGACCGGGCCTCGACATAAAATACCTTTGGAACAGGCCTCGACATAAAATACCCGGGGACCGGGCCTCGACATAAAATACCCGGGGACCGGGCCTCGACATAAAATACCCGGGGACCGGGCCTCGACATACAATACCCGGGGACCGGGCCTCGACATAAAATACCCGGGGACCGGGCCTCGACATAAAATAACCGGGGACTGGGCCTCGACATACAATACCCGGCGACCGGGCCTCGACATACAATACCCGGGGACTGGGCCTCGACATACAATACCCGGGGACTGGGCCTCGACATACAATACCCGGGGACTGGGCCTTGACATAAAATACCCGGGGACTGTGCCTTGACATACAATACCCGGGGTCCGGGCCTCGACATACAATACCCGGGGACTGGGCCTCGCCATACAATACCCGGGGATTGGGCCTCTCCCTAAAACAACCGGAGACTGGGCCTCTACATAAAATACCCGTGGACCGGGCCTCGACAAACAATACCCGGGGACCGGGCCTCTCCCAAAACACCTGGAGACCGGGCCTCTACATAAAACACCCGGGGACCAGGCCTCCCCCTACAACACCCGGGGACTGGGCCTCTACATAAAATACCCGGGGACCGGGCCTCAACAAACAATACCCAAGGACTGGGCCTCGACAAACAATACCCGGAGCCCGGGCTCTCCCTAAAACACCCGGGGACTGGGCCTCGACATAGAATACCCGGGGACCGGGCCTCGACATACAATACCCGGGGACCGGGCCTCGACAAACAATACCCGGGGACCGGGCCTCTCCCAAAACACCCGGGGACCAGGCCTCCCCCTACAACACCCGGGGACTGGGCCTCTACATAAAATACCCGGGGACCGGGCCTCAACAAACAATACCCAAGGACTGGGCCTCGACAAACAATACCCGGAGCCCGGGCTCTCCCTAAAACACCCGGGGACTGGGCCTCGACATAGAATACCCGGGGACCGGGCCTCGACATAGAATACCCGGGGACCGGGCCTCGACAAAAAATACCCGGGGACGGGGCCTCGACATACAATACCCGGGAATGGGCCTCGACATAAAATACCCGGGGACCGGGCCTTGACATACAATACCCGGGGACCGGGCCTCGACATAAAATACCCGGGGACTGGGGCACGACATACAATACCCGGGGTCTGGGCCTTGACATACAATACCCGGGGACTGGGCCTCGACATACAATACCCGGGGACCGGGCCTCGACATAAAATACCCGGGGACCGGGCCTCGACATACAATACCCGGGGACCGGGCCTCTCCCTAAAACACCCGGGGACCGGGCCTCGACATACAATACCCGGGGACTGGGCCTCTCCCTAAAACACCCGGGGACTGGGCCTCGACATAAAATACCCGGGGACCGGGCCTCAACATAAAATACCTGGGGACTGGGCCTCTCCCTAAAACACCCGGGGACCGGGCCTCGACATACAATACCCGGGGACCGGGCCTCGATAAACAATACCTGGGGACTGGGCCTCGACATACAATACCCGAGGACCGGGCCTCGACATACAATACCCGGGGACTGGGCCTCTCCCTAAAACACCCGGGGACCGGGCCTCGACATACAATACCCGGGGACCGGGCCTCGACATACAATACCCGGGGACCGGGCCTCGACATACAATACCCGGGGACCGGGCCTCGACATACAATACCCGGGGACCGGGCCTCGACATACAATACCCGGGGACTGGGGCACGACATACAATACCCGGGGTCTGGGCCTTGACATACAATACCCGGGGACTGGGCCTCGACATACAATACCCGGGGACCGGGCCTCGACATAAAATACCCGGGGACCGGGCCTCGACATACAATACCCGGGACCGGGCCTCTCCCTAAAACACCCGGGGACCGGGCCTCGACATACAATACCCGGGGACTGGGCCTCTCCCTAAAACACCCGGGGACTGGGCCTCGACATAAAATACCCGGGGACCGGGCCTCAACATAAAATACCTGGGGACTGGGCCTCTCCCTAAAACACCCGGGGACTGGGCCTCGACAAACAATACCCGGGGACCGGGCCTCTCCCTAAAACACCCGGGGACCGGGCCTCTCCCTAAAACACCCGGGGACCGGGCCTCTACATAAAACACCCGGGGACCAGGCCTCTCCCTAAAACACCCGAGGACTGGGCCTCTACATAAAATACCCGGTGACCAGGCCTCGACATAAAATACCCGGGGACCCGGCCTCGACATAAAATACTCGGGGACCGGGTCTCGACATAAAATACCCGGGGACCGGGCCTCGACATAAAATACCCGGGGACCGGGCCTCGACATAAAATACCCGGGGATCGGGCCTCGACATAAAATACCCGGGGTCCGGGCCTCGACATAATGCATCCGGGGACCGGGCCTCGACATACAATACCCGGGGACCGGGCCTCGACATACAATACCCGGGGACCAGGCCTTGACATAAAATACCCGGGGACCGGGCCTCGACATAAAATACCCGGGGTCTGGGCCTCGACATACAATACTCGGGGACTGGGCCTCGACAAAAATACCCGGGGACCGGGCCTTGACATAAAATACCCGGTGACCAGGCCACGACATACAATACCCGGGGACCAGGCCTCGACATACAATACCCGGGGACCGGGCTTCGACATAAAATACCCGGGGACCGGGCCTCGACATAAAATACCCGGGGACCGGGCCTTGACATACAATACCCGGGGACCGGGCCTCGACATAAAATACCCGGGGACCCGGCCTCGACATAAAATACCCGGGGACCGGGCCTTGACATACAATACCCGGGGACCGGGCCTTGACATACAATACCCGGGGACCGGGCCTCGCCATACAATACCCGGGGACTGGGCCTCTCCCTAAAATACCCGGGGATCGGGCCTCGACATACAATATCCGGGGACCGGGCCTCGACATAAAATACCCGAGGACTGGGCCTCTCCCTAAAATACCCGGGGACCGGGACTCGACATACAATACCCGGGGACCGGGCCTCGACATAAAATACCCGGGGACCGGGCCTCGACATAAAATACCCGGGGACCGGGCCTCGACATAGAATACCCGGGGACCGGGTCTCGACATAAAATACCCGGGGACCCGGCCTCGACATAAAATACTCGGGGACCGGGTCTCGACATAAAATACCCGGGGACCGGGCCTCGACATAAAATACCCGGGGACCGGGCCTCGACATAAAATACCCGGGGACCGGGCCTCGACATAAAATACCCGGGGACCGGGCCTCGACATAAAATACCCGGGGATCGGGCCTCGACATAAAATACCCGGGGTCCGGGCCTCGACATAAAATACCCGGGGACCGGGCCTCGACATACAATACCCGGGGACCGGGCCTCGACATACAATACCCGGGGACCAGGCCTCGACATAAAATACCCGGTGACCGGGCCTTGACATAAAATACCCGTGGACCGGGCCTCGACATACAATACTCGGGGACCGGGCCTCGACATAAAATACCCGGGGACCGGGCCTTGACATAAAATACCCGGTGACCGGGCCTTGACATAAAATACCCGTGGACCGGGCCTCGACATACAATACCCGGGGACCAGGCCTCGACATACAATACCCGGGGACCGGGCTTCGACATACAATACCCGGGGACCGGGCCTCGACATACAATACCCGGAGACTGGGCCTCGACATACAATACCCGGGGACCGGGCCTCGACATACAATACGCGGGGACCGGGCCTCGACATACAATACCCGGGGACCGGGCCTCGACATACAATACCCGGAGACTGGGCCTCGACATACAATACCCGGGGACTGGGCCTCGACATACAATACCCGGGGACCGGACCTCGACACACAATACCCGGGGACCGGGCCTCGACACACAATACCCGGGGACTGGGCCTCGACATACAATACCCGGGGACCGGGCCTCGACATACAATAGCCGGGGACCGGGCCTCGACATACAATACCCGGGGACCGGGCCTCGACATACAATACCCGGGAACTGGGCCTCTCCCTAAAACACCCGGGGACCGGGCCTCGACATACAATACCCAGGGACTGGGCCTTGACATAAAACACCCGGGAACTGGGCCTCGACATAAAATACCCGGAGACTGGGCCTCGACATAAAATACTCGGGGACCGGGCCTCGACATAAAATACCCAGGGACCGGGCCTCGCCATAAAATACCCGGAGACTGGGCCTCGACATAAAATACTCGGGGACCGGGCCTCGACATAAAATACCCGGGGACCGGGCCTCGACATAAAATACCCGGGGACCGGGCCTCGACATAAAATACCCGGAGACTGGGCCTCGACATACAATACCCGGGGACTGGGCCTCGACATACAATACCCGGGGACCGGACCTCGACATACAATACCCGGGGACTGGGCCTCGACATACAATAGCCGGGGACCGGACCTCGACATACAATACCCGGGGACTGGGCCTCTCCCTAAAACACCCGGGGACTGGGCCTCTACAAAAAATACCCGGGGACCGGGACTCGACAAACAATACCCGGGGACCGGGCCTCTCCCAAAACACCCGGGGACTGGGCCTCGACAAACAATACCCGGGGACCGGGCCTCTCCCTAAAACACCTAGGGACCGGGCCTCGACAAACAATACCCGGGGACCGGGCCTCTCCCTAAAACACCCGGGGACCGGGCCTCGACATACAATACCCGGGGACCAGGCCTCGACATACAATACCCGGGGACCAGGCCTCGACATACAATTACCAGGGACCGGGCCTCGACATAAAATACCCGGGGACCGGGCCTCGACATAAAATACCCAGGGACCGGGCCTCGACATAAAATACCCGGGGACCAGGCCTCGACATAAAATACCCGGGGACCGGGCCTCGACATAAAATACCCGGGGACCGGGCCTCGACATAAAATACCCAGCGACCGGGCCTCGACATACAATACCCAGGGACCAGGCCTCGACATAAAATACATGTGGACCGGGCCTCGACATACAATACCCGGGGACTGGGCCTCTCCCTAAAAACTCCGGGGACCGGGCCTCGACATACAATACCCGGGGACTGGGCCTCTCCCTAAAACTCCCGGGGACCGGGCCTCGACATACAATACCCGGAGACTGGGCCTCGACATACAATACCCGGGGACCGGGCCTCGACATACAATACCCGGGGACCGGGCCTCGACATACAATACCCGGGGACCGGACCTCGACATACAATACCCGGGGACCGGGCCTCGACATACAATACCCGGGGACCGGGCCTCGACATACAATACCCGGGGACCGGGCCTCGACATACAATACCCGGAGACCGGGCCTCGACATACAATACCCGGAGACCGGGCCTCGACATACAATACCCGGGGACCGGGCCTCGACATACAATACCCGGGAACTGGGCCTCTCCCTAAAACACCCGGGGACCGGGCCTCGACATACAATACCCGGGGACCGGGCCTCGACATACAATACCCGGGGACTGGGCCTCTCCCTAAAACACCCGGGGACCGGACCTCGACATACAATACCCGGGGACCGGGCCTCGACATACAATACCCGGGGACCAGGCCTCGACATACAATACCCGGAGACCGGGCCTCGACATACAATACCCGGGGACCGGGCCTCGACATACAATACCCGGGAACTGGGCCTCTCCCTAAAACACCCGGGGACCGGGCCTCGACATACAATACCCAGGGACTGGGCCTTGACATAAAACACCCGGGGACTGGGCCTTGACATAAAATACCCAGGGACTGGGCCTCGACATACAATACTCGGGGACTGGGCCTCGACATAAAATACCCAGGGACCGGGCCTCGACATAAAATTCCCGGGGACCGGGCCTCGACATAAAATACCTTTGGAACAGGCCTCGACATAAAATACCCGGGGACCGGGCCTCGACATACAATACCCGGAGACCGGGCCTCGACATACAATACCCGGGGACCGGGCCTCGACATACAATACCCGGGAACTGGGCCTTGACATAAAACACCCGGGAACTGGGCCTCGACATAAAATACCCAGGGACTGGGCCTCGACATACAATACTCGGGGACTGGGCCTTGACATAAAACACCCGGGAACTGGGCCTCGACATAAAATACCCAGGGACTGGGCCTCGACATACAATACTCGGGGACTGGGCCTTGACATAAAACACCCGGGGACCGGGCCTCGACATACAATACCCAGGGACTGGGCCTTGACATAAAACACCCGGGAACTGGGCCTCGACATAAAATACCCGGAGACTGGGCCTCGACATAAAACACCCGAGGACTGGGCCTTGACATAAAATACCCAGGGACTGGGCCTCGACATACAATACTCGGGGACTGGGCCTCGACATAAAATACCCAGGGACCGGGCCTCGACATAAAATTCCCGGGGACCGGGCCTCGGCATAAAATACCCGGGGACCGGGCCTCGACATAAAATACCTTTGGAACAGGCCTCGACATAAAATACCTGGGGACCGGGCCTCGACATAAAATACCCGGGGACCGGGCCTCGACATAAAATACCCGGGGACCGGGCCTCGACATACAATACCCGGGGACCGGGCCTCGACATAAAATACCCGGGGACCGGGCCTCGACATAAAATAACCGGGGACTGGGCCTCGACATACAATACCCGGCGACCGGGCCTCGACATACAATACCCGGGGACTGGGCCTCGACATACAATACCCGGGGACTGGGCCTCGACATACAATACCCGGGGACTGGGCCTTGACATAAAATACCCGGGGACTGTGCCTTGACATACAATACCCGGGGTCCGGGCCTCGACATACAATACCCGGGGACTGGGCCTCGCCATACAATACCCGGGGATTGGGCCTCTCCCTAAAACAACCGGAGACTGGGCCTCTACATAAAATACCCGTGGACCGGGCCTCGACAAACAATACCCGGGGACCGGGCCTCTCCCAAAACACCTGGAGACCGGGCCTCTACATAAAACACCCGGGGACCAGGCCTCCCCCTACAACACCCGGGGACTGGGCCTCTACATAAAATACCCGGGGACCGGGCCTCAACAAACAATACCCAAGGACTGGGCCTCGACAAACAATACCCGGAGCCCGGGCTCTCCCTAAAACACCCGGGGACTGGGCCTCGACATAGAATACCCGGGGACCGGGCCTCGACATACAATACCCGGGGACCGGGCCTCGACAAACAATACCCGGGGACCGGGCCTCTCCCAAAACACCTGGAGACCGGGCCTCTACATAAAACACCCGGGGACCAGGCCTCCCCCTACAACACCCGGGGACTGGGCCTCTACATAAAATACCCGGGGACCGGGCCTCAACAAACAATACCCAAGGACTGGGCCTCGACAAACAATACCCGGAGCCCGGGCTCTCCCTAAAACACCCGGGGACTGGGCCTCGACATAGAATACCCGGGGACCGGGCCTCGACATAGAATACCCGGGGACCGGGCCTCGACAAAAAATACCCGGGGACGGGGCCTCGACATACAATACCCGGGAATGGGCCTCGACATAAAATACCCGGGGACCGGGCCTTGACATACAATACCCGGGGACCGGGCCTCGACATAAAATACCCGGGGACTGGGGCACGACATACAATACCCGGGGTCTGGGCCTTGACATACAATACCCGGGGACTGGGCCTCGACATACAATACCCGGGGACCGGGCCTCGACATAAAATACCCGGGGACCGGGCCTCGACATACAATACCCGGGGACCGGGCCTCTCCCTAAAACACCCGGGGACCGGGCCTCGACATACAATACCCGGGGACTGGGCCTCTCCCTAAAACACCCGGGGACTGGGCCTCGACATAAAATACCCGGGGACCGGGCCTCAACATAAAATACCTGGGGACTGGGCCTCTCCCTAAAACACCCGGGGACCGGGCCTCGACATACAATACCCGGGGACCGGGCCTCGATAAACAATACCTGGGGACTGGGCCTCGACATACAATACCCGAGGACCGGGCCTCGACATACAATACCCGGGGACTGGGCCTCTCCCTAAAACACCCGGGGACCGGGCCTCGACATACAATACCCGGGGACCGGGCCTCGACATACAATACCCGGGGACCGCGCCTCGACATACAATACCCGGGGACCGGGCCTCGACATACAATACCCGGGGACCGGGCCTCGACATACAATACCCGGGGACTGGGGCACGACATACAATACCCGGGGTCTGGGCCTTGACATACAATACCCGGGGACTGGGCCTCGACATACAATACCCGGGGACCGGGCCTCGACATAAAATACCCGGGGACCGGGCCTCGACATACAATACCCGGGACCGGGCCTCTCCCTAAAACACCCGGGGACCGGGCCTCGACATACAATACCCGGGGACTGGGCCTCTCCCTAAAACACCCGGGGACTGGGCCTCGACATAAAATACCCAGGGACCGGGCCTCAACATAAAATACCTGGGGACTGGGCCTCTCCCTAAAACACCCGGGGACTGGGCCTCGACAAACAATACCCGGGGACCGGGCCTCTCCCTAAAACACCCGGGGACCGGGCCTCTCCCTAAAACACCCGGGGACCGGGCCTCTACATAAAACACCCGGGGACCAGGCCTCTCCCTAAAACACCCGAGGACTGGGCCTCTACATAAAATACCCGGGGACCGGGCCTCGACAAACAATACCCGGGGACTGGGCCTCTACAAACAATACCCGGGGACCGGGCCTCAACATAAAATACCCGGGGACCAGGCCTCGACATACAATACCCGGGGACCGGGCCTCAACATAAAATACCCGGGGACCGGGCCTCGACATACAATACCCGGGGACCGGGCCTCGACATACAATACCCGGAGACCGGGCCTCGACATACAATACCCGGAGACCGGGCCTCGACATACAATACCCGGGGACCGGGCCTCGACATACAATACCCGGGAACTGGGCCTCTCCCTAAAACACCCGGGGACCGGGCCTCGACATACAATACCCGGGGACCGGGCCTCGACATACAATACCCGGGAACTGGGCCTCTCCCTAAAACACCCGGGGACCGGACCTCGACATACAATACCCGGGGACCGGGCCTCGACATACAATACCCGGGGACCAGGCCTCGACATACAATACCCGGAGACCGGGCCTCGACATACAATACCCGGGGACCGGGCCTCGACATACAATACCCGGGAACTGGGCCTCTCCCTAAAACACCCGGGGACCGGGCCTCGACATACAATACCCAGGGACTGGGCCTTGACATAAAACACCCGGGGACTGGGCCTTGACATAAAATACCCAGGGACTGGGCCTCGACATACAATACTCGGGGACTGGGCCTCGACATAAAATACCCAGGGACCGGGCCTCGACATAAAATTCCCGGGGACCGGGCCTCGACATAAAATACCTTTGGAACAGGCCTCGACATAAAATACCCGGGGACCGGGCCTCGACATACAATACCCGGAGACCGGGCCTCGACATACAATACCCGGGGACCGGGCCTCGACATACAATACCCGGGAACTGGGCCTTGACATAAAACACCCGGGAACTGGGCCTCGACATAAAATACCCAGGGACTGGGCCTCGACATACAATACTCGGGGACTGGGCCTTGACATAAAACACCCGGGAACTGGGCCTCGACATAAAATACCCAGGGACTGGGCCTCGACATACAATACTCGGGGACTGGGCCTTGACATAAAACACCCGGGGACCGGGCCTCGACATACAATACCCAGGGACTGGGCCTTGACATAAAACACCCGGGAACTGGGCCTCGACATAAAATACCCGGAGACTGGGCCTCGACATAAAACACCCGAGGACTGGGCCTCGACATAAAATTCCCGGGGACCGGGCCTCGGCATAAAATACCCGGGGACCGGGCCTCGACATAAAATACCTTTGGAACAGGCCTCGACATAAAATACCTGGGGACCGGGCCTCGACATAAAATACCCGGGGACCGGGCCTCGACATAAAATACCCGGGGACCGGGCCTCGACATACAATACCCGGGGACCGGGCCTCGACATAAAATACCCGGGGACCGGGCCTCGACATAAAATAACCGGGGACTGGGCCTCGACATACAATACCCGGCGACCGGGCCTCGACATACAATACCCGGGGACTGGGCCTCGACATACAATACCCGGGGACTGGGCCTCGACATACAATACCCGGGGACTGGGCCTTGACATAAAATACCCGGGGACTGTGCCTTGACATACAATACCCGGGGTCCGGGCCTCGACATACAATACCCGGGGACTGGGCCTCGCCATACAATACCCGGGGATTGGGCCTCTCCCTAAAACAACCGGAGACTGGGCCTCTACATAAAATACCCGTGGACCGGGCCTCGACAAACAATACCCGGGGACCGGGCCTCTCCCAAAACACCTGGAGACCGGGCCTCTACATAAAACACCCGGGGACCAGGCCTCCCCCTACAACACCCGGGGACTGGGCCTCTACATAAAATACCCGGGGACCGGGCCTCAACAAACAATACCCAAGGACTGGGCCTCGACAAACAATACCCGGAGCCCGGGCTCTCCCTAAAACACCCGGGGACTGGGCCTCGACATAGAATACCCGGGGACCGGGCCTCGACATACAATACCCGGGGACCGGGCCTCGACAAACAATACCCGGGGACCGGGCCTCTCCCAAAACACCTGGAGACCGGGCCTCTACATAAAACACCCGGGGACCAGGCCTCCCCCTACAACACCCGGGGACTGGGCCTCTACATAAAATACCCGGGGACCGGGCCTCAACAAACAATACCCAAGGACTGGGCCTCGACAAACAATACCCGGAGCCCGGGCTCTCCCTAAAACACCCGGGGACTGGGCCTCGACATAGAATACCCGGGGACCGGGCCTCGACATAGAATACCCGGGGACCGGGCCTCGACAAAAAATACCCGGGGACGGGGCCTCGACATACAATACCCGGGAATGGGCCTCGACATAAAATACCCGGGGACCGGGCCTTGACATACAATACCCGGGGACCGGGCCTCGACATAAAATACCCGGGGACTGGGGCACGACATACAATACCCGGGGTCTGGGCCTTGACATACAATACCCGGGGACTGGGCCTCGACATACAATACCCGGGGACCGGGCCTCGACATAAAATACCCGGGGACCGGGCCTCGACATACAATACCCGGGGACCGGGCCTCTCCCTAAAACACCCGGGGACCGGGCCTCGACATACAATACCCGGGGACTGGGCCTCTCCCTAAAACACCCGGGGACTGGGCCTCGACATAAAATACCCGGGGACCGGGCCTCAACATAAAATACCTGGGGACTGGGCCTCTCCCTAAAACACCCGGGGACCGGGCCTCGACATACAATACCCGGGGACCGGGCCTCGATAAACAATACCTGGGGACTGGGCCTCGACATACAATACCCGAGGACCGGGCCTCGACATACAATACCCGGGGACTGGGCCTCTCCCTAAAACACCCGGGGACCGGGCCTCGACATACAATACCCGGGGACCGGGCCTCGACATACAATACCCGGGGACCGCGCCTCGACATACAATACCCGGGGACCGGGCCTCGACATACAATACCCGGGGACCGGGCCTCGACATACAATACCCGGGGACTGGGGCACGACATACAATACCCGGGGTCTGGGCCTTGACATACAATACCCGGGGACTGGGCCTCGACATACAATACCCGGGGACCGGGCCTCGACATAAAATACCCGGGGACCGGGCCTCGACATACAATACCCGGGACCGGGCCTCTCCCTAAAACACCCGGGGACCGGGCCTCGACATACAATACCCGGGGACTGGGCCTCTCCCTAAAACACCCGGGGACTGGGCCTCGACATAAAATACCCGGGGACCGGGCCTCAACATAAAATACCTGGGGACTGGGCCTCTCCCTAAAACACCCGGGGACTGGGCCTCGACAAACAATACCCGGGGACCGGGCCTCTCCCTAAAACACCCGGGGACCGGGCCTCTCCCTAAAACACCCGGGGACCGGGCCTCTACATAAAACACCCGGGGACCAGGCCTCTCCCTAAAACACCCGAGGACTGGGCCTCTACATAAAATACCCGGGGACCGGGCCTCGACAAACAATACCCGGGGACTGGGCCTCTACAAACAATACCCGGGGACCGGGCCTCAACATAAAATACCCGGGGACCAGGCCTCGACATACAATACCCGGGGACCGGGCCTCAACATAAAATACCCGGGGACCGGGCCTTGACATAAAATACCCGGGGACCGGGCCTTGACCTAAAATAACCGGGGACCGGGCCTCGACATACAATACCCGGGGACCGGGCCTTGACATACAATACCCGGGGACCGGGCCTCGACAAAAAATACCCGGGGACTGGGCCTCGACATAAAATACCCGGGGACCGGGCCTTGACATACAATACCCGGGGACCGGACCTCGACATAAAATACCTGGGAACTGGGCCTCGACATACAATACCCGGGGACTGGGCCTCGACATACAATACCCGGGGACCGGGCCTTGACATACAATACCCGGGGACCGGGCCTCGACAAAAAATACCCGGGGACTGGGCCTCGACATAAAATACCCGGGGACCGGGCCTTGACATACAATACCCGGGGACCGGACCTCGACATAAAATACCTGGGAACTGGGCCTCGACATACAATACCCGGGGACTGGGCCTCGACATACAATACCCGGGGACCGGGCCACGACATAAAATACTCGGGGACCGGGCCTCGACATACAATACTCGGGGACCGGGCCTCGACATACAATACCCGGGGACTGGGCCTCTCCCTTAAACACCCGGGGACCGGGTCTCGCCATACAATACCCGGAGACTGGGCCTCTCCCTAAAACACCCGGGGACTGGGCCTCGACAAACACTACCTGGGGACTGGGCCTCGACAAACAATACCCGGTGACCGGGCCTCTCTATAAAACACTGGGCCTCTACAGAAAATACCCGGGGACCGTGCCTCTACATAAAATACCCGGGGACGGGGCCTCAACATAAAATACCCGGGGACCGGGCCTCGACATAAAATATCCGGGGACCGGGCCTCGACATAAAATACCCGGGGACCGGGCCTCGACATAAAATACCCGGGGACCGGGCCTCGACATAAAATACCCGGGGACCGGGCCTCGACATAAAATACCCGGGAACCGGGCCTCGACATACAATACCCGGGGACCGGGCCTCGACATACAATACCCGGGGACCGGGCCTCGACATACAATACCCGGGGACCGGGCCTGCGACATACAATACCCGGGGACCGGGCCTCGACATAAAATACCCGGGGACCGGGCCTCGACATACAATACCCGGGGACCGGGCCTCGACATACAATACCCGGGGACTGGGCCTCGACATACAATACCCGGGGACTGGGCCTCGACATACAATACCCGGGGACCGGGCCTCGACATACAATACCCGGGGACCGGGCCTTGACATACAATACCCGGGGACCGGGCCTCGACATACAATACCCGGGGACCGGGCCTCGACATAAAATACCCGGGGACTGGGCCTCTCCCTAAAACACCCGGGGATCGGGCCTCGACATACAATACCCGGGGACTGGGCCTTGACATAAAATACCCGGGGACCGGGCCTCGACATAAAATACCCAGGGACCGGGCCTTGACATAAAGTACCCGGGGACCGGGTTTCGACATAAAATACCCAGAGACGGGGCCTCGACATAAAATACCCGGGGACCGGGCCTCGACATAAAACACCCGGGGACTGGGCCTCGACATACAATACCCGGCGACCGGGCCTCGACATACAATACCCGGGGACCGGGCCTCGACATAAAATACCCGGGTATCGGGCCTTGACATACAATACCCAGGGACCGGGCCTCGACATAAAATACCCGGGGACCGGGCCTCGACATACAATACCCGGGGACCGGGCCTCGACATACAATACCCGGGGACTGGGCCTCTCCCTAAAACACTCGGGGACTGGGCCTATACATAAGATACCCAGGGACTGGGCCTCGACAAACAATACCCGGGGACTGGGCCTCTCACTAAAACACGCGGGGACCGGGCCTCTCCCTAAAACACCCAGGGACCGGGCCTCGACATACAATACCCGGGGACTGGGCCTCGACATACAATACCCGGGTACCGGGCCTCGACATACAATACCCGGGGACTGGGCCTCTCCCTAAAACACCCGGGGACCGGGCCTCGAAATAAAATACCCGGGGACCGGGCCTCGACATGAAATACCCAGGCACCAGGCATCGACATAAAATACCCGGGGTCCGGGCCTCGACATAAAATACCCAGGGACCGGGCCTCGACATAAAACACCTGGGGACTGGGCCTCGACATACAATACCCGGCGACCGGGCCTCGAATTACAATACCCGGGGACCGGGCCTTGACATAAAATACCCGGGGACTGGGCCTCGACATACAATACCCGGCGACCGGGCCTCGACATACAATACCCGGGGACTGGGCCTTGACATAAAATACCCGGGGACTGGGCTTTGACATACAATACCCGGGGACTGGGCCTCTCCCTAAAACACCCGGGGATTGGGCCTTGACATAAAATGCCCGGGGACCGGGCCTCGACATAAAATACCCGGGGACCGGGCCTTGACATACAATACCCGGGGACCGGGCCTCGACATACAATACCCGGGGACCGGGCCTCGACATACAATACCCGGGGACCGGGCCTCGACATACAATACCCGGGGACTGGGCCTCTCCCTAAAACACTCGGGGACTGGGCCTATACATTAAATACCCAGGGACTGGGCCTCGACAAACAATACCCGGGGACTGGGCCTCTCACTAAAACACCCGGGGACCGGGCCGCTCCCTAAAACACCCAGGGACTGGGCCTCGACATACAATACCCGGGGACTGGGCCTTGACATAAAATACCCGGGGACTGGGCTTTGACATACAATACCCGGGGACTGGGCCTCTCCCTAAAACACCCGGGGATTGGGCCTTGACATAAAATGCCCGGGGACCGGGCCTCGACATAAAATACCCGGGGACCGGGCCTTGACATACAATACCCGGGGACCGGGCCTCGACATAAAATACCCGGGGACCGGGCCTCGACATACAATACCCGGGGACCGGGCCTCGACATACAATATCCGGGGACCGGGCCTCGACATACAATACCCGGGGACTGGGCCTCTCCCTAAAACACTTGGGGACTGGGCCTATACATTAAATACCCAGGGACTGGGCCTCGACAAACAATACCCGGGGACTGGGCCTCTCACTAAAACACCCGGGGACCGGGCCGCTCCCTAAAACACCCAGGGACTGGGCCTCGACATACAATACCCGGGGACCGGGCCTCGACATACAATACCCGGGGACTGGGCCTCTCCCTAAAACACCCGGGGACCGGGCCTCGAAATAAAATACCCGGGGACCGGGCCTCGACATGAAATACCCAGGCACCAGGCATCGACATAAAATACCCGGGGTCCGGGCCTCGACATAAAATACCCAGGGACCGGGCCTCGAATTACAATACCCGGGGACTGGGCCTTGACATAAAATACCCGGGGACTGGGCCTCGACATACAATACCCGGCGACCGGGCCTCGACATACAATACCCGGGGACCGGGCCTCGACATAAAATACCCGGGGACTGGGCCTTGACATAAAATACCCGGGGACTGGGCCTTGACATACAATACCCGGGGACCGGGCCTCGACATACAATACCCGGGGACTGGGCCTCTCCCTAAAACACCCGGGGATTGGGCCTCTACATAAAATACCCGGGGACTGGGCCTCGACAAACAATACCCGGGGACCGGGCCTCTCCCTAAAACACCCAGGGACCGGGCTTCGACAAACAATACGCGGGGACCGGGCCTCTCCCTAAAACACCCAGGGACCGGGCCTCGACAAACAATACCCGTGGACCGGGCCTCTCCCTGAAACACCCAGGGACTGGGCCTCGACAAACAATACACGGGGACCAGGCCTCGACATACAATACCCGGGGACCGGGCCTCGACATACAATACCCGGGGACTGGGCCTCGACATACAATACACGGGGACTGGGCCTCGACAAACAATACCCGGGGACCGGGCCTCTCCCTAAAACACCCGGGGACCGGGCGTCTACATAATACACCCGGGGACCAGGGCTCTCCCTAAAACACCCGGGGACTGGGCCTCTACATAAAATACCCGGGGACCGGGCCTCGACAAACAATACCCGGGGACTGGGCCTCTACATTAAATACCCAGGGACTGGGCCTCGACAAACAATACCCAGGGACCGGGCCTCGACAAACAATACCCGGGGACCGGGCCTCGACATACAATACCCGGGGACTGGGCCTCTCCCTAAAACACCCGGGGACTGGGCCTCTACATAAACTACCCGGGGACTGGGCCTCGACAAACAATACCCGGGGACCGGGCCTCTCCCTAAAACACCCAGGGACCGGGCCTCGACAAACAATACCCGGGGACCGGGCCTCTCCCTAAAACACCCAGGGACTGGGCCTCGACAAACAATACCCGGGGACCAGGCCTCTCCCTAAAACACCCAGGGACTGGGCCTCGACATACAATACCCGGGGACCGGGCCTCGACATAAAATACCCGGGGACCGGGCCTCTGACATAAAATACCCGGGGACCGGGCCTCGACATACAATACCCGGGGACCGGGCCTCTCCCTAAAACACCCGGGGACCGGGCCTCGACAAACAATACCCGGGGACCGGGCCTTGACATACAATACCCGGGGACCGGGCCTTGACATAAAATACCCGGGCACTGGGCCTCGACATAAAATACACAGGGACCGGGTCTCGACATAAGATACCCGGGGACCGGGCCTCGACATAAAATACCCGGGGACCGGGCCTCGACATAAAATACCCGGGAACCGGGCCTCGACATACAATACCCGGGAACAGGGCCTCGACATAAAATACCCGGGAACCGGGCCTCGACATAAAATACCCGGGGACCGGGCCTCGACATAAAATACCCGGGGACCGGGCCTCGACATAAAATACCCGGGGACCGGGCCTCGACATAAAATACCCGTGGACCGGGCCTCGAGAAACAACACCCGGGGACCGGGCCTCAACATACAATACCCGGGGACCGGGCCTCGACATAAAATACCCGGGAACCGGGCCTCGACATAAAATTCCCGGGGACCGGGCCTCGACATAAAATACCCGGGGACCGGGCCTCGACATAAAATACCCGGGGACCGGGCCTCGACATAAAGTACCCGGGGACCGGGCCTCGACATAAAATACCCGAGGACCGGGCCTCGACATAAAATTCCCGGGGACCGGGCCTCGACATAAAATTCCCGGGGACCGGGCCTCGACATAAAATACCCGGGGACCGGGCCTCGACATAAAATACCCGGGGACCGGGCCTCCACATAAAGTACCCGGGGACCGGGCCTCGACATAAAGTTCCCAGGGACTGGGCCTCGATATAAAATACCCAGGGACTGGGCCTCGATATAACATACCCAGGGACTGGGCCTCGATATAAAATACCCAGGGACTAGGCTTCTCTATAACATACCCAGGGACTGGGCCTCTCTAACATACCCAGGGTCTGGGCCTCTATATAACATACCCAGGGACTGGGCCTCTATATAACATACCCAGGGACTGGGCCTCTATATAAAGGCACAGGGGCCTCACAAAATTGACCAGGTCCTGTTCTGTAACCAAGTGTGGATTATCGCTCATGGATCTAGCAGGGATCACAAGAATGGATGGTCGCGTGACTGGGCAGCCGATATCTGGTACAGCAATCGCTGCTAAAACAGGAGGATATAAACCAGATCTACAAATGGTCCCAGCCGCATCCACAGTAGATACCATAATTCACGGCTGGGATCTTAGATGCTGTCAGGTATCATTCTTGTATTTTATGACAGCATTTGAACTCCTGTGTAAGCTTACAGCTTTGTACCTCTTACCCCACCATCCCCCGCACCCCCACGCCTCAGCCCCTGGGTATCAATTACTCTCAGGATAATGCTGCAGTAATAACATCACAATGGATAATCCGCTTGTGTGAGTGTCAGCATGCAACAGGAACACAGAGTGCAGTGGCTACACTGACAGCTGCTGCCAGGATAAGGGCCGACCAGGCAGAGAACACGACCTCCCCTGTAAAATTAAATCAGTGGGAACTAGAACAGACACCAGGTGTGGTCTCCGAGCTGTAATTTAATTCTGCAATTCAGATGATGGCCACAAGCCACTCACACTGCAGTTTATGCTATCACCTGAGCCACTTGATCAGATTACCAGGCAGTCACCAGTCCTGAGTATTCATTATTATACCTATAAACCATCTGAGCCTCTCGATTAGCTTCTAGCCTATAACTCAGTCCCACGCATCCACCATTAACACAGAAAGCACCCAAATCCTTCCACTAGGTTCCTGCCGGTAACTCACTCCTGGGGTATCCGTTAATCTACACATGTGAATCATCTGAACCGCTCAATTAGATTCCAGGATGTAACTCACTCCCGGATATTCATTATGCTACATATGGACCAGCAGGTCCCGTGATTAGATTCCAGTAACTGACTCCTGGGTATCAATCATTCGATATTACATTGAATTACAAAGTATTTACAGCACAGAAACAGGCCATTCGGCCCAACTGGTCCATGCCAGTGTTTATGCTCCACATGAGCCTCCTCCCACCCCTCTTCATCTCACCCTATCCGCATAGCACTCTATTCCTTTCTCCCTCATGTGTTTATCCAGCTTCCCCTTAAATGCATCTATACTATTCGCCTCAACCACTCCCTGTGGTAGCGAGTTCCACATTCTCACCAGTCTCTGGGTAAGAAGTTTCTCCTGAATTCCCCATTGGATTTATTGGTGACTGTCTTATAGCTCCTAGTTTTGGTCTCCCCCACAAGTGGAAATATCTTCTAACATAAGAACATAAGACATAGGAGCAGGAGTAGGTCATTTGGCCCCTCGAGCCAGCTCCGCCATTCAATAAGATCATGGCTGATCTGATCTTGGCCTCAACTCCACTTCCCTGCCCGCTCCCCATAACCCTTGACTCCCTTATCGTTCAAAAATCTGTCTACCTCCACCTTAAATATATTCAATGACCCAGCCTCCACAGCTCTCTGGGGAAGAGAATTCCAAAGATTCACGACCCTCAGAGAAGAAATTCCTCCTCATTTCCGATTTAAAAGGGTGCCCCCTTATTCTGAAATTATGCCCCCTAGTTCTAGATTCTCCCACGAGGGGAAACATTCTCTCTGCATCTACCCTGTCAAGCCCCTTCAGAATCCTATATGTTTTAATAAGAGCACCTCTCATTCTTCTAAACTCCAATGAGTATCGGCCCAACCTGCTCAACCTTTCTTCATAAGACAATCCCCTCATCTCCGGAATCAACCTCGTGAACCTTCTCTGAACTGCCTCCAATGCAAGTATATCCCGCCTTAAATAAGGAGACCAAAACTGTACACAGTACTCCAGGTGTGGTCTCACCAACACCCTGTACAGTTGTAACAGAACTCCCCTACTTTTATACTCCATTCCCTTTGCAATAAAGGCCAACACTCCATTTGCCATCCTAATTACTTGCTGTACCCGCATGCTAACTTTTTGTGATTCATGTACAAGGACCCCCAGATCCCTCTGTACCTCAGCGTTTTGTAATCTCTCCCCATTTAAATAATAATTTGCTTTTTTATTTTTCCTATTTTTATTTCTCTATGTCTACCCTGTCAAACACCTTCATAATTTTAAAGACCTCTAGCGGGTCACCAGTCAACCTATCCAGAGTGAGAAGCCCCAGCCTGTTCAGTGTTTCCTGATAGCTATAACCTCTCAGTTCTGGTATCATCCTTGTAAATCTATTTTGCACCTTCTCCAGTGCCTCAATATCCTATTTGTAATATGGAGATCAGAACTGTGCACAGTGCTCCATATATAAACCATCCAATCACCTCAGTTAGAACCCGGCTTGTAACTCTCTGTCACACATTTTGATTCTGCCCTAGATATTCTCGGGTTTATCACCGCTGGCCACTCCCCAAAGTGGACCGTGCGTCTCTTATGTTCTGGAGTGCGCCCAATATCTAATTTATAAGGTAGGATAACCGAGGGGTGCAACAATAAGACCCCACTTTTCTGAACTGGATAGCATGTCCTTCATATGTACCCTCAAAAACGCTTCTCCAATCTTTCAATCAGCAAAATGATTAACCCTAGTGAGATGGGACCAGTTACAACTGGTGTTTTTACAGATGAAATGTAAACATACAGAGTAATAGTTATAACAAATCTCACTTTCTCCAACTTAACTTGAGTTCCCACCTCATAAATAACAAAAATATTCAGCCACGCCCCCCCTCTGTCCCAGTTCGTGGGCTTGCTTGCTTTTAGTCAGTCTTAGCGTTGAATCAGACCAAGGCGCACACCAAATCTGGCCACCTCTATTCTTATGGTAATCTGCCTGGGCCTCACTCTCATCAGAACACACTAGCTAACGCCCAGCATGTAGGTCCTTTATCCCTTGCTTCCTGTCCCACAGGAATTTGAGGGCTTTGATTCCTGATCCTTCCCCTGCCCAAGGGTTGATTAGAGGAACTGCCAATCAAGCCTGCTACCACACCTCCTCTTTGAACCTGGTTCATGCAAAGGGCAACTGGAAGGGGCAATCCAGCTCCCGAAGTCATCAATATTTTCTGGGAGTGTCTGAGATGAGATAATCGCTCACCTATTTCCCTGATTGTCACAGGTAACAGATACCTTTTTTTTTTATTCATTCATGGGATCTGGGCGTCGCTGGCAAGGCCGGCATTTATTGTCCATCTCTAATTGTCCTCGAGAAGGTGGTGGTGAGCCGCCTTCTTGAACCGTTGCAGTCCGTGTGGTGAAGGTACTCCCGCAGTGCTGTCCGGGAGGGAGTTCCAGGATTTTGACCCAGCGACGATGAAGGAACGGCCGATATATTTCCAAGAGGTGAGGTGAGAGTGACTGCCCTTGACATCAAGGCAGCATTTGACCGAGTCTGGCATCAAGGAGCCCTAGTAAAACTGAAGTCAATGGGAATCAGGGGGAAAACGCTCCACTGGCTGGAGTCATACCTAGCACAAAGGAAGATGGTTGTGGTGGTTGGAGGTCAATCATCACAGCCCCAGACCATCGCTGCAGGAGTTCCTCAGGGCAGTGTCCTAGGCCCAACCATCTTCAGCTGCTTCATCAATTACCTTCCCTCCAACATAAGGTCAGAAATGGGGATGTTCGCTGATAACTGCAGTGTTCAGTGCCATTCGCAACTCCACAGATAATAAAGCAGTCCATGCCCGCATGCAACAAGACCTGGACGACGTTCAGGCTTGGGCTGATAAGGGGCAGGTAACATTCGCACCACAGAAGTGCCAGGCAATGACTATCTCCAACAAGCGAGAGTCTAACCACCTCCCCTTAACATTCAATGACATTACCATCGTCGAATCCCCCACTATCAACATCCTGGGGGTCACCATTAACCAGAAACTTAACTGGACCAGCCACATAAATACTGTGGCAACAAGAGCAGGTCAGAGGCTAGGTATTCTGCGGCGAGTGTCTCACCTCCTGACTCCCCAAAGCCTTTCCACCATCTACAAGGCACAAGTAAGGAGTGTGATGGAATACTCTCCACTTGCCTGGATGGGTGCAGCTCCAACAACACTCAAGAAGCTCGACACCATTCAGGCCAAAGCAGCCCGCTTGATTGGCACCCCATCTACCACCTTAAACATTCACTCCCTCCACCACCGGCGCACCGTGGCTGCAGTGTGTACCATCTACAAGATGCACAGCAGCAACTCGCCAAGGCTTCTTCGGCAGCACCTCCCAAACCCGCGACCTCTTCCACCTAGAAGGACAAGGGCAGCAGGCGCATGGGAACACCACCACCTCCAAGTTCCCCTCCAAGTCACACACCATCCTGACTTAGAAGTATATCGCCGATCCTTCATCGTCACTGGGTCAAAATCCTGGAACTCCCTACCTAACAGCACTGTGGGAGTACCATCACCACACGGACTGCAGCGGTTCAAGAAGGTGGCTCACCACCACCTTCTCAAGGGCAACTAGGGATGGGCAATAAATGCTGGCATTGCCAGCGACGCCCTGATCCCAAAAACGAATAAAAAAAAGTCAGGATGGTGTGTGACTTGGAGGGGAACTTGGAGGTGGTGGTGTTCCCATGCGCCTGCTGCCTTTGTCCTTCTAGGTGGAAGAGGTCGCGGGTTTGGGAGGTGCTGCCGAAGCAACCTTGGCGAGTTGCTGCAGTGCATAGAAACATAGAAACATAGAAGATAGGAGCAGGAGTAGGCCATTCGGCCCCTCGAGCCTGCTCCGCCATTCGATGAGATCATGGCTGATCATCCAAACTCAGTACCCTGTACCTGCCTTCTCCCCATATCCCTTGATACCTTTAGCTTTAAGAAATATATCTAACTCAACCTTGAATATATTTAATGACTTCGCCTCAACTACTTTCTGTGGTAGAGAATTCCACAGGTTCACCACTCTCTGGGTGAAGAAATTCTTCCTCATTTCTGTCCTAAATGGTTTACCCGTTATCCGTAGATTATGACCCCTGGTTCTGGACTCTCCGACCATCGGGAACATTCTTCCTGCATCTAGTTTGTCCAGACCTGTCAGAATTTTATATGTTTCGATGAGATCCCCTCTCATTCTTCTATACTCCAGTGAGTATAAGCCCAATCGACCCAATCTCTCCTCATATGTCATTCCTGCCATCCCAGGTATCAGCCTTGTGAATCTTGTAGATGGTACACACTGCAGCCACGGTGCGAGGGAGTGAAATTTAAGATGGTGGATGGGGTGCCAATCAAGCAGGCTGCTTTGTCCTGGATGGTGTCGAGCTTCTTGAGTGTTGCACTCATCCAGGCAAGTGGAGAGTATTCCATCACACTCCTGACTTGTGCCTTGTAGATGGTGGAAAGGCTTTGGGGAGTCAGGAGGTGAGACACTCGCCGCAGAATACCCAGCCTCTGACCTGCTCTTGTTGCCACAGTATTTTTGTGGCTGGTCCAGTTAAGTTTCTGGTCAATGGTGACCCCCAGTAGCTGCTCATTAGCATACTAATCCCCTCTTTGTTCCAATAGCTCCAGTTTGTGGCTGCGAGGTGGGTTTTAATCTTAAGAACATGCGCTTTAGTTAAAAAAACAACTGTAACATAAATTGTATCCAAAACCTTTTAGTGGAAAAATGGCACAAAATCCCGCAAGTTTGCAGTCAGAATGGGCCGCATCGGGCAAAGGGCTTCATGCTCCCTGTCCTCGATCGCAATGCGTGGAGACTCTTTGTGCGCTCCGTATCACTAACGGAACCACTCCCTTTACAGGCGAGAGTCTTATCTGTTATATCTGTTGTCAATAAGATTCGCCTCTGAGCTTCAATCTATTAGAGGTCAGAGGCTGGGTATTCTGCGGCGACTGTCTCACCTCCTGACTCCCCAAAGCCTTTCCACCATCAACAATGCACAAGTCAGGAGTGTCATGGAATACTCTCCACTTGCCTGGATGAGTGCAGCTCCAACAACACTCAAGAAGCTCGACACCATCCAGGACAAAGCAGCCCGCTTGATTGGCACCCCATCCACCACCTTAAACATTCACTCCCTCCACCACCGGCGCACCGTGGCTGCAGTGTGTACCATCTACAAGATGCACTGCAGCAACTCGCCAAGGCTTCTTCGGCAGCACCTCCCAAACCCGCGACCTCTACCACCTAGAAGGACAAGGGCAGCAGGCGCATGGGAACACCACCACCTCCAAGTTCCCCTCCAAGTCACACACCATCCTGACTTGGAAGTATATCGCCGATCCTTCATCGTCGCTGGGTCAAAATCCTGGAACTCCCTCCCTAACAGCACTGTGGGAGCACCTTCACCACACGGACTGCAGCGGTTCAAGAAGGCGGCTCACCACCACCTTCTCAAGGGCAATTAGGGATGGGCAATAAATGCTGGCCTTGCCAGCGACGCCCACATCCCATAAACGAATAAAAAAAGATCGGATTTTCGCAACCCAGCCCAAGAGACCATACCAGGCTCAAAACCTGCTGCACACATCATAGTTCAGCATAAAATGATACCCCTAATCTTTAAGCATTATGTAAATATTTTTACGCCGTGAGTAGTTATGATCTGGATGCGCTGTCTGAAAGGGTAGTGGAAGCAGCTTCAATGTTAACTTCTCCCATCACCCCCTGTGCTCGCTGATCTACATTGTCTCCCGGTCTGGCAACGCTTCGATTTAAAAATTCTCGTCCTGGTTTTCAAATCTCTCTATGGCCTCAGCCCCTCCCTACCTCTGCAACCTCCTCCAGCCCTCCGAGAACTCTGCGTTCCTCCAATTTTGGCCTCTTGTCCGTCCCCTACTTCCTTTGCCCCACCATTGGTGGCCGTGCCTTCAGCTGTCTGGGCCCCAAGCTCTGGAATTCCCTTCCCTAAACCTCCCTGCCTCTCTCTCCTCCTTTAAGACGTTTCTTAAAATCTACCTCTTTGACCGAGCTTTTGGTCACCTGTCCTAATAGCTCGTGTGGCTCAGTGTCAATTATTTGTCTGATTACGCTCCCGTGAAGCGCTTTGATGTGACAACGTGTTATACATCTTTTTTTGCTGTGTGTTTCCAGCTGTGCTATTTGTCTAGTCTATAAGGTCAGTAAACTCTTTACTCACGTGCTTCCTTTCCTTGTTAAAGGCAGGTCCTTCTGTAAATAAGAGAAAAAAGAAGTAGGTTAAGATTCTCTGGGAGTGTCTGATATTGGAGCAACAATTCCTGATCTCGAAGTCTGTAAAACCAGGCATTCAGCACACATCAATGATCATTCATCCCCTTCAACGCTTCTGAAAATGAGTTGCTGTGTCCCTCTCAAAGCCCACTTTGGGTCTGAACACAATTGATAACTGCATCGGACCACCATCGCCTCCAAGTTCCCCTCCAAGTCACACACCATCCTGACTTGGAAACATATCGGCTGTCCCTTCATCAAAATCCTGGAACTCCCTCCCTAACAGCACTGTGGGAGCACCTTCACCACACGGACTGCAGCGGTTCAAGGAGGCGGCTCACCACCACCTTCTCCAGGGGCAACTGGGTATGGGCAATGAATGCTGGCCTGGCCAGCGACGCCCACATTCCATAAACAGATTTAAAAAATGCTAATTTGCTGCCTCCAAAGAGGAGATCACATCCCAGAGTTAATGGACTATGGTCCTCGCTTTCTTGTATCTTCAATGCTCAGTCTTTACCTGGTGGCCACTGGGACCCTTTGTAGCGAACGATAAATATAAATGATTTTAAAGTATATTACGGCACTCTATTACGAGAGGTGCAGGTTACAGTTTTGAGGGACTGAAGTTATACTACAAGATCTGCGTGGCTCTATGGCCGGGTACAGGGGGGGCTTCATGCTGGTATGGTTAGGCACTGAGCTCTGATCCCCGGTGTCTGAATCCTGGTCAAAATTAACATTAGCAAAGAGCCGAAAGGATAGTGGATAGTCAGCTCTCAGCCGACATTTGCTGAATAATGAAGATTAGAAGTTCCAGTTGATTGACTGGGGTGCGGGGGGGATTTTGCTTGCTGTCACTTGCAGTGATGGTACAGGTACAAGGTGGTCTCACATTGCTTGGCAGAAGTCAATATGGCTGACTTGACTCTTGAGTTACATTGTAAATGCTGTCGTGTAACTGGCCTGTTATATGCTTTGGCGATTCTGTATCTTTTTACTTCACCCGACGAAGGAGTAGTAAGCTCCGAAAGCTTGTGATTTCAAATAAAACTGTTGGACTATAACCTGGTGTTGTGCGACCTCTCAATTCTGTTAAATGTAACCAGCAGTTCACTGTAGATTTCCCAAAACACCACCTGTGGCGATTCTCTGTGTCTTGGATTTACAATGAAGGTCACGCTCCTACAGAAAGGAAGGCTTTCATTTCACATCGCGCTTTTCACAACCTCAGGATGTCCCAAAGTGCTTTACAGCCAATGAAGTACTCTTTGAAATGTAGGGGGCGGTTTTGCCAGCCCTGGGGAGGCGGGTTTGGAGGCGGGACTGCCGGGAAAATGGCAGAATCTGGGGGCGGGTACCCATCCCGCCCCCAACCCGCTCCCGTGCCATCTTCCCGGGAGGCGGGTATCCGCGCCGCGCAGGGTCCCATCTCTTGGAGGCGGGAAGGGGATTACAGCCACTTAACTGCCTGTTAACAGGTAGTTAACAGGCAGTTAAGAGGATTTTTCCCATTTTTCCCACCAGAGGCGCGGGCTTCCCGGCGTCAGGAAACCCCGCCAGGGTCAGCGAGGCGAGCAGTGGGTCTGCGGGGGTGAGAGGGGTTCAAAGGTGCGCTGTGGAGGTGAGTGATGGGCGCAAGTGTGGAGAGGTGAGTGTGCGAGGTGAGTGAAAAGCGATCGAAAAAGTTTCCTTACCTTTGTTTCTTCCTGCAGGCTTCAATCGTTGGGGATCCGGAGGCTCTGGCATCTCCACGGCAGAGATGACAGAATGGCTGCTGCATTCTCCGATGCAACAGCCATCTGCTTTCTGCTCAGGAGAAAGGTTTGGTGAGCCTTGAGTACAAGAACTCACCAAACAACAGAGAATGTCAGTGTTTGACAGCTTCTCAAAGCTGTCAGATGATGACAATTCATCTGTCACCGGCTTCCCCTTACTTGGCCTGCTCGGCCCGCTGGACGGGCTTAACAAGATCAATCAAGGGAAAATAGCGTGGGTTGGCCACAAATCGATGGAGGCGGGACTAAAGCCCGACAAGCAGTCACTGTTGTAACAGAGATAATATAGCAGCTCTGCACTGGTTTAATGTATCGTACCACTGAGCTACCAAGTTTGTTTACATATCCTTGTAGAAATGTGTGTATGATTTTAATAGTTATTCACTCTGGCTGACTGTGCCTACCAAAATGAGTTAACGGCAAATTGCCTCCCTGGTTAAATAACGAATGAGAAAGGTTCGTGCCATTAGGGGGTATTCCGGTCCATATTTTGTGATCGATGCATCTATTCCATCATCTTTGGCACATTCCACCCCGTGCTTTGTGACAGATACAGTCAGCTGGGTGGCCGACGCAGGAAATGTTCAGGGAGGATGTGAGCAAGGAGCACATGCTAAGGAAGAAGGTGTAATGAACAGCATGCACAGCGCAATTGAGCTGTTTTGAGACAGAAGTGTGGCTTACGTCATGTCCCCGATAGAGAGACCAGGATATCGACTTATTTTTATCTGCAGTCGTGAAATTTATTTTACTTTCTCACCCTCTTGGTATTCCAAGCCACATTTGTTTTGGGTGCGCGACCCCCTATTTAAAAGCCGGGGAACATTGCTTCCAAGTCCCACCTAAAATCAGCCGTGGTTCAGTGGGCAGCGCTCTCGCCTCTGAGTCAGAAGGTTATGGGTTCAAGTCCCCACTCCAGAGACTTGAGCACAAAATCTAGGCTGACACTCCAGTGCAGTGCTGAGGGAGCGCTGCACTGTCGGAGGTGCCATCTTTCATCTGAGACGTTAAACCGAGGCCCCGTCTGCTCTCTCAGGTGGATGTAAAAGATCCCACGGCACTAGAGCAGGTGGAGTTCTCCCCGGTGTCCTGGCCAATATTTATCCCTCAACCAACATCACTGAAAACGTTATCTGATCATCATCGTATTGCTGTTTGTGGGAGCTTGCTGCGTCCAGATTGGCTGCCACGTTTCCTACATTACAACAGAGACCACACTTCAAAAATAATTAACTGGCTGTATAGCGCTTTGGGAGGTCGTGCAAGGCGCTATAGAAATGCACAAAAGTAATTTTCCTTCAAAGAAGCAGCGCTGTCACAGCAAAGTGTTTTACTGAACGTTCGCACATGAAGTGGGCTGCAATGATGATGAGTTTGATGAGAAAGTGACACTGAAACAAGAACAGAACGTGCTGGCAACCCATCAGAAGGCCAGGCTGCATCTGACAACAGAAAAGTTAACATTTCAAATGTCACTCTTCTCTGCCCCCAAAAGACTGTGGATGCTGGGGGACAATTGGAGCTGTCAAGATTGAGATCGAAAGATTTGTGGCAGGTAAGGGTATCAGGGGATATGGAGCTAAGGCAGGTAAATGGAGTTGAGGTACAGATCGTGAGGGGCCTAGATAGAGTATAGAAGCATAGAAGATAGGAGCAGGAGTAGGCCATTCGGCCCCTCGAGCTTGCTCCGCCATTTAATGAGATCATGGCTGATCATCCAAATTCAGTACCCTGTCCCTGCTTTCTCCCCATATCCCTTGATCCCCTTAGCCTTAAGAAATATATCTAACTCCTTCTTGAATATATTTAATGAATTGGCCTCAACTGCCTTCTGTGGTAGAGAATTCCACAGGTTCACCACGCTCTGGGTGAAGAAATTCCTCCTCATCTCAGTCCTAAATGGCTTACCCCTTATCCTTAGACTGTGACCTCTGGTTCTGGACTCCCCCGCCATTGGGAACATCCTTCCTGCACCTAGTCTGTCTAGTCCTGTTAGAATTTTGTAAGTTTCAATGAGATCCCCTCTCATTCTTTGAAACTCTAGCGAATATAAGCCTAATCGACCCAATCGCTCTTCATACATCATTCCTGCCATCCCAGGTATCAGTCTGGTGAATCTTCGCTGCACTCCCTCCATGGCAAGAACATCCTTCCTCAGATAAGGCGACCAAAACTGCACACAATACTCAAGGTGTGGCTAGGAAGGGTCTATTTCCCTGAGCAGAGAGGGCATGGATTTAAAGTAATTGGTGGAAGGATTAGAGGGGAGTTGAGGAGAACTTTTTTCACCCAGAGGGTGGTGGGGGTCTGGAACTCACTGCCTGAAAGGGTGGTAGAGGCAGAAACCCTTATCGCTTTAAAAAAGTACTTGGATATGCACTGGAAGTGCAGGAACCTACAGGGCTACGGACCAAGAGTTGGAAAGTGGGATTAGGCTGGAGAGCTCTTTTTCAGCCGGCACGGACACGATGGGCTGAATGGCCTCCTTCTGTGCCGTAAATTCCTAGGATTCTTCTATGATCAGCCACGATCTAACTGAATGGCGGAGCAGACTGGAGGGGCTGAATGGCCTCCTCATCTTCCGCCGTTCATGTGCTCGCTCTGTCTGCAAGTGCAACCCCGAGCTCCCTTGTCGCTTGCTACTTCAATTCCACTTCTCACTCCCACTCTGACCGATCTGTCTTTGGCCTTGTACACATAAGAGTCATACAGCACAGAAGGAGGCCATTCGGCCCATCGTGCCCGTGCCAGCTCTTTGGTAGAGCTGTCCAATTAATCCCACTCCCCCCTGCTCTTTCCCCATAGCCCTGCACATTTTCCCTTTTCTAGGATTCAATGAAGTATATATCCAATACCCTTTTGAAAGATTTTATTGAACCTGCTTCCACAGTGCATTCCAGATCATCACAACTCGCTGCGTAAAATAAATTCTCCTTGTCTCCCATCCTGGTTCTTTTTGCCAATTATCTTAAATCTGTGTCCTCTGGTTACCGACCCTTCCGCCAGCGGAAACAATAATGTCTCCTTATTTAGCCTCTTAAAACCCCTCATAATTTTGAATAAAAATGGTTAAACAGCAGCAGATCTTAATGGAGATTCAGGCTGTTCTAGGAACCTAGCCTAACCTGTGGGTTCAAGTCCCACTCCAGAGACTTGAGCACATAAAGCTAGGCTGACACTCCAGTGCAGTGCTGAGGGAGTGCTGCACTGTCGGAGGTGCCGTCTTTCGGATGAGACATTAAACCGAGGCCCCGTCTGCTCTCTCGGGTGGATGTAAAAGATCCCACGGCACTATTTGAAGAAGAGCAGGTGGAGTTCTCCCCCGGTGTCCTAGGGCCAACATTTATCCCTCAACCAACATCAATAAAACAGATTATCTGGGTCTTTATCACATTGCTGTTTGTGGGAGCTTGCTGTGCGCAAATTGGCTGCCGCGTTTCCCACATTACAACAGTGACTACACTCCAATAGTACTTCATTGGCTGTAAAGTGCTTTGGGATGCCCATAGATTGTGAAAGGCGCTATAGAAATGCAAGTCTTTCTTCCTTTCTCTCTAACCTGCAACACCATCCCAAAAGCATCACAATATGACAACACCATCTCTTTACGGATATAAATAGCAGCTCTGACCTTCAGATTTACTATCAGCGCACCTGGTACAGGATACAGCATGACGCCCCCCCCCTCCTCCTAACACTGTTAAACATCTCAACTCCCCTCCACACAGTAGGAGAAATTCCCTAAAGTGCTGCTTCTGTTATTTACTGTGCTGAATGTTACCACACACGGCTGGATCTGTAGAAATTAGATAACTGAAATTTATTGAATGCAATAACCAGAAAGAGTGGGTGACAAATGAAACTGCGGATAATAAAAACCTGCAAACAGCAGAAACAATTACCAAACACACCCATCGCAAAAGATGCGTGACTCGAGGTTTCAGGACACTTTAGAGGGATGTGTTTACGCACTGGACAGCGACAGATTGTTAAGCCTCGTCACCTTCTGCCATATGTTCGAATCCCGATGCCCAATTTCTGTAACAACCTTAAGGGCTGCCAACCCTCCAGAACTGGCCTGGAATCTCCAGGAATTGATGATTAATGTCCGGGACACTGCTGGGAGCAAACACCCGGGAGCAAAATCATCGGATCGATGTAAAATTGTGTTGTTTTCATTTCCTTTGAATATTTTCATTTATTAGTTGTAAAAATATTGGAGACGGGGGGGGGGGGAAAAAAAGACTGTTTGACTGACCGTCAAAGCTTAATCCAATTGGGTAATAAAAAGGCCCCAATAGGTCGAGGTGCGGAGGGAGCGGGGCGACGTTTAGAATTAAATCTGGAAATTGCTTTTTTTCTCTCCGTTTCCCGCCCGGCAGCTGAACAGATTGAGAGGCTGGCGAGCGGGAAGGCCTGTGGTTGAAGGCCGCAGCCGGGGACTGGAGAGGAGGGAGAGATCCCTGGGGGGGGGGGGGGGGCGTATCGCGAGGGGGAGGGGGGAAGAAAAGAGAGATTGCGGCAGGTTAGCTTGGGGGGCCGGTGGTGGTGGGGGGGGAGGGGAGGCACTCCTGCTCCTCCTGGCCCACAAGCAGTGCTGGAAAGACACACCTGCTGGATCCGGCAATTCCCGCCTCCCCCTCGGCTATCGGGTTTCCCGAGACCCGGAAAACTCGGCCCACGGCCGTTAAATCCACATGGCTGCTGAAATCTGAGGATCACGGCCTCATTAACATATTAAAATCTAGAAAAGAGAAGGCTGAGGGGTGACCTGATAGAGGTTATGAAAGGGGTTTGATAGGGTAGACGTAGAGAAGATGTTTCCAATTGTAGGAGGGGGGACCAGAACTAGGGGCCTTAAATATAAGATGGTCACAATAAATCCAATAGGGAATTCAGGAGAAACTTCTTTACCCAGAGAGTGGTGAGAATGTGGAACTCGCTACCACAGGGAGTGGTTGAGGTGAATCGCACAGATGCATTTAAGGGGAAGCTAGATAAACACATGAGGGAGAACGTAATATGTTGATAGGGTGAGGTGAAGAGAGGGTGGGAGGAGGCTCGTGTGGAGCATAAACGCCAGCCTCGACCAGTTGGGCCGAATGGCCTGTTTCTGTGTAGACTCGATGTAATTTAATTAATCCCAGAATCAGCCTCTCACTCTTTTCTCAGCTCTCAATCTCCTTTTGATGAGAGTTCCCAAAATTGCACATCCAACGCAGCCTCATCTGACCCCTACACAAGGTTACAATGACTTGATTCAACTTATAGCTAAATGCCCTTCAGATGTAACCTGGTATCCAATTAACTTTATTGATAACCGTTCCACAAATTCAGTGAATGATCAATGATCACAGCCAGATCCCTTTCCATCTCCACCTTTTTCTAAAGGACACCCTCTAACTGTGTACACACTTCCGATTCCACTATGCACCACCTTGTGTTTATCTCCATTAAAGCCTAGTCTGTCATCCCTTGCCTGATCTCAGTTGCAAGCAACTGCTCCAATAGTGACATGTAGCTCTCTGATGGTATGGGGAGAGAGCGGGAATATGGTATTGAGATAGAGGATTAGCCATGATCATATTGAATGGCGGAGCAGGCTCGAAGGGCCGAACGGCCGACTCCTGCTCCTATTTTTCTATGTTTCTATGGTAGGCTCCTCATTTGGCATGGTCTGATACTGAGCCACACTTACATTGTAGACAGGCAGGTCTTGGGCTATATCCCTGTCTGCGATAAGTTAGCTGATCCCACCATCTCAGCCAGAACAACTGTGGTGGGGCACCATAATTGGCTTCTACGCCCTCGGGCAATTGCAGTATGCGGACGCTGGGTAATGCCCCCACAGTTAAATAGCTCGCCGGCACTTATTGCCTACCCTCACACATGAAGAATGGCAAGGTACGGGGTGGGGAGGAGGAGCACCTGGCGTCCATGAAACCGCACAAGTCGCCACCTTCAGGAGCGACTGGGGAGGAAGTGGGAAGCGTATTTACTCCCTGCAAAGATTTATTTTTCTTTCCCTCTCCTACAATCTTCTACTCTGGACGTGGAAGATCCCACGACACTCTTTCTAAGGAGAGCAGGGGAGATCTCCCCGGTGTCCTGGGGCCAATATTTATCCTTCAGTCAGCACCACTAAAAACAGATGATCTGGGTCATTATCACATTGCTGTTTGTGGGAGCTTGCTGTGCACAAATTGACAGCCGCGATTCCCTACATTACAACAGTGACTACTGATGTAAGAAAACTACTAGGCACTTGGTCTAAGCGTTAAACAAAGCTTTAATCAACTGTTTTACAACATGGAGCTCGAGTTGTCCTTCACTGGTTCCTGTCAAAGAATATCCTGAGCAAGCTGGGCCCATGCCCGAGTATTTATACTCTCCCTGGACAGCGCCACCAGCAGGCCGCCCAGTATTATGTCATAAGTCATTTCCCACGAATGACAAGGTTCATGTCAACTACCTGAGGTGGTGAACGGCGCTGTAGAAATACAAGTTCTTTCTTAAACGCTGTCCCGTCTGAGTTCAGTTAACTCACGGCCGACAGTCTTGGGTTTTTTTTTATGGCTTATTGCCACACTGGAGAACCAATACAAACATTTGTAACTCAACACCTGTGCCCATAACCCTCCACTGAGTTCTTATTATGGAACTTCGGGGGGGATAAAAAAAAACCAGATTTGATGTCCTGGTTGAACACTAGTTCTAGAAACATGTCAAGGAGGAACATGAAATCGGTCAGCAGTCATGAATCTGAAAGAAGGCGAGCTGCTTATCCTCAGGCTCTCTTGTAACACGGATCCTAGCTTAGGTTCCAGCTGCCAATAGTCTTTTAGCAATTGAGTTACATCTGATCAATACCGCCTAATGCGTCGTTACTAAGCTGCAGTACATTAAAGACAATCCTTCTAACCTGCCCCATGATGCATTGATCTGACCTCCAGTGACCTCCATCTGCTCTGCGGGCCCAGCACCGACAAACCATTCCTCAATTAGAAAGACAGAATAAACTTGCATTTTATACCGAGCCTTTCGCCACCTCAGGACGTCCCAAAGCGCTTTACGGCCAGTGAAGTACTTTTTTTGAAGTGCAGTCGCTGCTGTAATGTAGGGAAATGCCGCAGCCAATTTGCGCACAGCAAGCTCCCACAAACAGCAATGTGAAAATGACCAGATAACCTGTTTTAATGATATTGGTTGAGGGATAAATATTGGCCCCAGGACACCGGGGGAGAACTCCCCCTGCTCTTCTTCGAAATAGTGGCCGTGGGATCTTTTACGTCCACCTGAGGGGGCAGACGGGGCCTCGCTTTAACGTCTCATCCGAAAGACGGCACCTCCGACAGTGCAGCGCTCCCTCAGCCTAGATTTAGAAAACATCGAAACATTGAAAAATAGGAGCAGGAGTCGGCCATTCGGCCCTTCGAGCCTGCTCCGCCATTCAATATGATCATGGCTGATCCTCTATCTCAATACCATATTCCCGCTCTCTCCCCATACCCCTTGATGCCTTTTGTGTCTAGAAATCTATCCATCTCCTTCTTAAATATATTCAGTGACTTGGCCTCCACAGCCTTCTGTGGTAGAGAATTCCACAGGTTCACCACCCTCTGAGTGAAGACATTTCTCCTCATCTCAGTCCTAAATGTCCTACCCCGTATCCTGAGACTGTGACCCCTCGTTCTAGACCCCCCAGCCAGGGGAAACATCCTCCCTGCATCCAGTCTGTCTAGCCCTGTCAGAATTTTATACGTTTCAATGATCCCCTCTCATTCTTCTAAACTCTAGTGAATACAGGCCTAGTCGACCCAATCTCTGCTCATACGACAGTCTTGTGCTCAAGTCTCTAGAGTGGGACTTAAACCCATGACCTTCTGACTCAGAGGCGAGAGGGCTGCCCACTGAGCCACAGTAACAATGGCCCAGTATATTGAACGGTTTACATTTTAGAAATCTCCGGCTACTCCACCCAACGACCAGACCTTCCGTCAGAGCACAGCGCCATGACTCAATCCCGCATCACCGTCGAATCTCAAGTGCTCGGGGCCACTCTCTGAGCGGCACCCAGAGTTCTCGACAGTGAGTGTCGGCAGCTGATGGACCACGGAGGGCAGCACGGCCAAACCTGGTCCTGTTGTCAGCCGAGGTTCGCTTTCCAGCAGATTCTCCGCGTGGCGATTAGGCGGGGGAACCCCCACCCCCACCCAAGGGTGCTGAAGTCAACTGCAGCTCCCCCTTCCGAAGCCTCGGTGCAGACTGCAGATCAAATCCGGGACCTTCCGGTCCGGAAGATGCGCACTCTTCCCAACTGGGTCAGCTGAGAGGAGCTGGCCGCAATCTTTCTGAAGTGAAAGATTTCCCTCAGCTCCGGATAATAGACCATTAATAATTATCGGCATGTCAGTTCAAGCCAATCAGGAGCAGCACTTCCAAGAGTCAGAAGACACTCCCTGCCATGGAGTGTGTGGTTGGCATGGCAACTCTCTCAAGAGATTTTCAGCGCTGGATTCTGATGCTTCAGAAGATCTTTTTGCCTAAAATTTTAAGGTGCATAATTTATGTCCATCTGTATCCATCCATCCATCTATCTGTTTAAAATATTTGGATCAAACTGTGGCAATATTATTCATTGTAAAATACCACATCAAGGGCGGTTAGACAAAGTTTTAAAATGAGATTTGAAATACGTCCTATTTGGTTGAAAGAATGGGAGGAGGTCTCAATATCGACAGAGCTAATGTGCCCCTGACCGTATCTTGCTAATAATACTAAAAAATCCACCAGTTTATGTAAATAACAAATTTTTTTTTAGCTTTAACCAAGAATAACCATTGTGTGTGTGTCTGTGAGTGTGTGTCTGTGAGTGTGTGTCTGTCTGTCTGTGAGTGTGTGTCTGTGAGTGTGTGTCTGTGAGTGTGTGTCTGTCTGTCTGTGAGTGTGTGTCTGTGAGTGTGTCTGAGTGTGAGTGTATGTCTGTGTCTGTGTGTGTGTGTCTGTGTGTCTGAGAGTGTAGTGTGTGAGTCTGTCTGTGTGTGTGTGTGTGTGTGTGTGTGTCTGTGTCTGGGTCTGTCTGTGTGTGTCTGGGCCCTTTCAGGATCTGGAGTTTTATTACATTCCTCTATCTAGCCCAATGAGATGAAATCGTCCTGCGCAATATTAGCGAGGAGAATATCGATGCGTTCAGGTGAAATTCCTTTGACCATTCCTTAACAAGCACGGTAACTAATGTAATAGGGCTTGTTACTAACTGCACACAGCAAGATTTCAACCCAAAGGTTTGCTCTGTCCAATGGGTCCTACTTGAAATGAGTTGGGCAGTCTCCATCTAGTCCCCAACGCATTTCTATAGCGCCTTACATGAACTCATACGTGCCTTAGTGCTTTACAGCCAATGAAGTACTTTTTGAAGTGCAGTCACTGTTGTAATGTAGGAAACGTGGCAGCCAATTAGTGCACAGCAAGCTCCCACAAACAGCAATGTGATAATGACCAGATCATCTGTTCTTTTAGTGATGTTGGTTGAGGAATAAATATTGGCCCAGGATAACCCCCTGCTCTTCTTTGAAATAGCCCCGTGGGATCTTTTACGTCCACCTGAGAGAGCAGACGGGGCCTCGGTTTAACATCTCATCTGAAAGACGGCACCTCTGACAGTGCGGCACTCCCTCAGCACCGCACTGGGAGTGTCAGCCAGGCTTTATACACTCAAGTTTCTTAGAATGGGACTTGAACCCATGACCTACTCTAAATGAGAGGCGCGAGTGCCACCAACTGAGCCAGGACTGAAATGGGCTCACAGCACAGAACAGGCACCAACTAAGCACTAATTGGCAGCAAACAGACAATCTCATTCAGAGAAGGCACAGGATGGTTGATGAGAGCAATGGAAAGATGCCGCAGTGGATGGTGGTGGTGCTCTCCAGTAGTTGCGGTTGAGGCTCATTACGGAAGCTTTCCCCGGACCCTAACATCAGCTGTGGCTCAGTGTGTGGCACCCTCGCCTCCGAGTCAGGAGGCTGTGGGTTCGAGTCCCACACCAGGCACCTGAACACAAAATCTGGGCTGACGCTCTCGGTGCAGTGCTGAGGGAGTGCCACACTGTCGGAGGTGCCGTCTTTCGGATGAGATGTTAAACTGAGGCCCCGTCTGCTCTCTCAGGTGGACGTATTTGAAGAAGAGCAGGGGGGAGTTCTCCCCGGTGTCCTGGCCAATATTTATCCCTCAACCAACAGCTCTAAAAAACCATGAGCTTGCTGTGTGCAAATTGGCTGCCGTATTTTCAACATTACAACAGTGACTCCACTTCAAAAGTATCTGAAGTCGTGAAAGTTGCTATCTAAATGCAAGTCTTCCTTTTTCTTTCTAATCTATGCATCGCCCGTGGGAGTCCTTGATGTTGGCACTGGATGCCTGCAATGGTAAACCACTTAATTGCCCAATGCTGACATCCCTCAGCCATGAGCACAAAAATTGACCATGCAGCAACACCTAACCTCTGATCCTGAAGCGATGGAAAATAAGAATTCTGCTGTAACTCAGGTTTTCAGCATCTTGACAGACCCAGATCCTGCATTAATGAGAAGGAGAAGAGGTGACTGAAGAGGAGGGCTGTGCTGTTCTAGTTTATGCTGGATGCTGACACTGAGCGCCCAAAATAGAAACCGTTCCGTTCCCCAGAACTGTCACTGAACAGAAAAATGTAATCTAAAAATAAAATCGAAGCACCTAATGACTGAAACGCTGATTGGAATAGCAGGGCTTCCAATTCTCAAGAGGCAAGTAGTGCTCCAACTCCAGAAAGTGGCAGTGGGTTAGGGGGGCCACATGGGGCCCTGGGATGGCTCAGTGGCTTGCTGCGGGGGTCCTGTGCCTCACATCGCCACCGTCAGTATGCCGCTCACCCCAATTAACCTGCATCATTGCAGCGCCGCTGCCTTGCAGTGATAACGATAATTGGTTTTTAAGTGAATGTATCGCTGCTACTAAGAAACATAGAAGATAGGAGCAGGAGTAGGCCATTCGGTCCATCGAGCCTGCTCCGCCATTCGATGAGATCATGGCTGATCATCCAAACTCAGTACCCTGTACCTGCCTTCTCCCCATATCCCTTGATCCCTTTAGCTTTAAGAAATATATCTAACTCATTCTTGAATCTATTTAATGAATTGGCCTCAACTGCCTTCTGTGGCAGAGAATTCCACAGGTTCACCACTCTCTGGGTGAAGAAATTCTTCCTCATTTCTGTCCTAAATGGCTTACCCCTTCCTACTTTCGCCCTTCCTCTCCTGAAGTTGGAGAGACAGACTCCTGGCTAGGGTACGTGTGCCGGTCACCATCCAGTACCTTGCCTAAGTAAGCCGGAGGGGGGAAGGGGGCGCTGTCTGTGGAGAGCAGCTGCCAGAGAGGTCACTGACTCTCAAAACACTTCAGGCTGTGGCCCACCAAAAACATTTTCATGGCCTCTTGCGCCAGGGCCCAGTCACATACGACAGAATTTTGCACCATGACTAAATCTTCTTCCTGCACTATCTGGCACAACCCTCTCCTTTGGTTGTGTCAGCCGTGGCTCAGTGGGGCAGCCCACTCGCCTCTGAGTCAGAAGGTCGTGGGTTCAAGTCCCACTCCAGGGACTTGAGCACAAAATTCAAGCTGACACTCCAGTGCAGTGCTGAGGGAGTGCCGCACTGTCGGCGGTGCCATCTTTCGAATGAGACGTTAAACTGAGGGTCCCGTCTGCTCTCTCAGGTGGATGTTAAAGTTCCCATGGCCACTATTTCGAAGAAGAGCAGGGGGAGTTCTCCCCGGTGTCCTGGGCCAATGTTTATCCCTCAATCAGCATCACGAAGAAAATCAGATGATCTGGGGTCATTATCACACCGCTGTTTGTGGGAGCTTGCTGTGTGACAATTGGCTGCCGCGTTTCCTACATTACAACAGTGACTACACTTCAAAAAAGTACTTCATTGGCTGTAAAGCGCTTTGGGACATCCTGAGGCTGGGGAAAGGCGCTATAGAAATGCAAGTCTTTTGGTTTGGCTGCCAATCAGCCTGCGGTTCATATCTGGTTTATGATGCGTTGAACAGAGCGGCTAATCTTCATGAACTGGGCTAGATTATCAGCCCATTGCACAACACACTGGCTCACGCCCATGTTGTCCCAATTGCTTGGGAGAGCATCCTCAAATAGATCAGTGAACGTAGATAAGGAAGCCATGGAAGGAGAGGAGATGGAATCTCAGTATAACATCTCATCCGAAAGACAATACTTCCGCCAGTGCAGCGCTCCCTCAGTATTGCACTGGAGTGTCAGCCTAGATTTTGTGCTCAAGTCCCTGGAGTGGGACTTGAACCCACAACCTTCTGACTCGGAGGCGAGAGCGCTACCCACTGAACCACAGCTGACACTTGGAATCACAGCTTCGCCTTTCAGGATGCACAGCCTGGGTTGAATAGATAGATGACCTTTAGCTTTCAACAGTCGACCGAGTCTGCATTCCTAATTTTTTTTTTTATTTCAGAGTTCCATCAGTCCCGGTATTTCTTGCAACAAAAAAAAAAGAGACCTTCACATTACCGCAAGCTACACCGCACCTTGAACCCAAATTGATGCAGATGTGCTGAGACACAGAGCTCTGCAGTCCTGCCAGTCCCAGAGATGGCTCTGAGAGCTGTCTGAGTACAAACGCTGTGCTGAACGCCAGCGAGGCGTCAGCCTGTCTGTCACCCACAGTGTGCTCCGGCAGTCGGTTTCAACGCACCCGCAATTTATTACATGTAGGATGCAGCAGAGCTGTGAAATAACAGGAGAGTCACAGCTCCAGGTAAGCGGGCTAGTGCTGCAGTCAGAGGCTTTTGATTCAGTCGACCAATTCCCCGGCCAAGCTCTACTCCGCAGGCTCCTGGTCCCTTTATCACCCTGTCTGGCCTGTCAGGGCCGTCCTCTGCAGCCTAGAGTTCCCTATCTTACTGCGGCCGGTGATGCAGCCTGGATTCCTTGGGGGAAAAATTGGGTGGCGCCCATTTTGGGCGCTAACATCGCGCCCCGAAAAAGTTAGCACCCCCCCCCGTCGTAAATTCAGTAGTAGCGCCCCAAGCAGGAGGTGGGGTGCTACTGGAAGCGCTCCACCTCCTTCTTGGGGCGCTATTACTGAATTGCGCGGCGCTACGTGCAACAGCGCCACGTCATTGCAGGCCTCCACCCCCGATTAAAGGGGAGGGGTCTAGCGCTGCGCGCAACGGGGCCCTGCTGGACCACCGGGGGAGCGGGGTGCCGTGAGAACAGCCCGGCACTGCTCTTGAGCGACCGCGGCCGGCACCCCGCGTACAAATGCGAAAGGGGGCAGTTGCTGGCAGCCGGCCAAAATAAAAATGGCCGCCCAACACCTGCCCTTTAGCTTGTGTCGGCGCCGCTGCCAAACCGCCCCCCTTGATCCTGTCGCACGTATCGTCCGGCGATAGCTCAGGGGGCGCAAGATGACGTTTGAGGGCGGGGGCGCTGCGCACGGCGATGACGTCAACGCCGGCAGCGAGGGGTGCTACCGGCTACTGCCGCCGCTAACCACCCGCTGAATTTCGCAGGAGGCGTTAGCGGCGCCACGCCCGGACGCTAGGGGATTTGCGCGCCACCTGGGGGCGCTAACGAGAGGCCCAAACCAACCCAATTTTTCCCCCCTAGTCCTTGAAGTGGTTTGTCACCAGCTTTCAAATAACACCCATCAGAAAATCCAGCATCTCCACACAGCTGGGCTAAAACCTTAGGAGCAAAGTTCTATAAATAAATATTTTTCCCTTCCTTGGTTTTAAAGTGGCTCCAGAGACTGGAGCACAAAATCCAGGCCGACGCTCCCAGTGCAGTGCTGAGGGAGCGCCGCACTGTCGGAGGGGCAGTGCTGAGGGAGCGCTGCACTGTCGGAGGTGCCGTCTTTCAGATGAGACGTTAAACCGAGGCCCCGTCTGCTCTCTCAGGTGGACGTAAAAGATCCCATGGCACTATTTCGAAGAAGAGCGGGGGGCGTTATCCCTGGTGTCCTGGGGCCAATATTTATCCCTCAACTAACATAACAAAAACAGATTATCTGGTTATTATCACATTGCTGTTTGTGGGAGCTTGCTGTGCGCAATTTGGCTGCCGCGTTTCCTACATTACAACAGTGACTCCACTTCAAAAAGTACTTCATTGGCTGTAAAGCGCTTTGGGACGTCTGATGGTGGTGAAAGGTGCTCCAGAAATGCAAGTCTTTCTTTTATTGGACTCGGAGCGGTCCTCAGCACAGTTTCACACTGCTGCTTATCAAGACGTACTGCGGCGATGCCATTTGCACCACGTTGATGTATTTTGCGTCAGGTTGAAGGTCGAAGGTCGTCAAGTTAAAGGTCATCAAGTAGCACGAGTGTTGCTGTGTCACTTGTGCCCTCGGTGCTTCTGGCCTTGCTAAGCTGCTCAAAACAGCAAGAATTCCGTCCATTTGCGCGGGGCGGATTTTTCCTGCTCAGCAAGGTGAGGGATGCCAGCACTGGGAAGCGGAGCAGTTTCCTGTTTCAGTCGCACAGTGACAGCAGCAGGTGCCTGCTGGGTCCAGCACAACATGGTTAGATACGGAGTAAATACTAAGGGAACCAAGTGATATGGGGATAGTGCGGGAAGGTGGAGTTGAGGTCGAAGATCAGCCGTGATCTTATTGAATGGCGGAGCAGGCTCGAGGGGCCGTATGGCCGACTCCTGCTCCTGTTTCTTATGTTCTTACGTTCTAAAGCCCACTCTGCTGTTCCCCAACAACGTCCCTCAGCCTCATCCTCAGACAAGTACCAGTGCGACAATTTAGAATTTCCAAATCAACCATCTTTGCGGCTCTTGGTGTGCCTCTGTGTGGACATATATATGTGTTTGTGTGAACCTGTATGTACATGTACATGTGTGTATATGTAGGGATATGTATGAATTTTTATATGTACGAGTATAAATTGTTAATTTAGGACCATTCTTACTATTGTTCCCACTGGAAATAGAAACCCTCGCTGGCAATGACATTCTTGCCTTACTGAATACTGAAACATTGTGGAGAAAGTTGTTGTCTTCGTCTCTGATTAAAGATCTCAATCAGCACCAGTCGCTGTTCAAATCGAACCTGCATGGTTGGTCCCAGGGGTGGAATTTCGTTTCTCTCCTGGGTTCAACTGATGGCCACCATATGGGAAAGTCACAGAGCACAACTGACTAGCACTTTCTGCAGATGAGGTATGGCTTGTTTTCTAGTTTTCTCCCCATCTTTCCGAAAGACATCAACTCAACATTGGGGTACCTTCTACAAGGTGGGGAACCGGTCTACAAGGTGGGGTACGGTCTACAAGGTGGGGTACGTTCTACAAGGTGGGGTATCGGACTACAAGGTGGGGTACCTGTCTACAAGGTGGGGAACCGGTCTACAAGGTGGGGAACCGGTCTACAAGGTGGGGAACCGGTCTACAAGGTGGGGTATCGGACTACAAGGTGGGGTATCGGACTACAAGGTGGGGTACGGTCTACAAGGTGGGGAACCGGTCTACAAGGTGGGGTATCGGTCTACAAGGTGGGGTACCAATCTACAAGGTGGGGTACCGGTCTACAAAGTGGGGTGCCTTCTACAAGGTGGGGTACGGTCTACAAGGTGGGGTACCGGTCTACAAGGTGGGGTACGTTCTACAAGGTGGGGTACAGTCTACAAGGTGGGGTACAGTCTACAAGGTGGGGTACAGTCTACAAGGTGGGGTACAGGTCTACAAGGTGGGGTACCGGTCTACAAGGTGGGGTACCGGTCTACAAGGTGGGGTACCGGTCTACAAGGTGGGGTACCGGTCTACAAGGTGGGGTACGGTCTACAAGGTGGGGCACGTTCTACAAGGTGGGGCACGGTCTACAAGGTGGGGTACGGTCTACAAGGTGGGGTACGGTCTACAAGGTGGGGTACCGGTCTACAAGGTGGGGTACCTTCTACAAGGTGGGGTACGTTCTACAAGGTGGGGTACGGTCTACAAGGTGGGGTGTAGTCTACAAGGTGGGGTACGGTCTACAAGGTGGGGTGTAGTCTACAAGGTGGGGTACGGTCTACAAGGTGGGGTACCGGTCTACAAGGTGGGGTACCGGTCTACAAGGTGGGGTACCGGTCTACAAGGTGGGGTACCGGTCTACAAGGTGGGGTACCGGTCTACAAGGTGGGGTACCGGTCTACAAGGTGGGGTACCGGTCTACAAGGTGGGGTACCGGTCTACAAGGTGGGGTACCGGTCTACAAGGTGGGGTACAGTCTACAAGGTGGGGTACGGTCTACAAGGTGGGGTACGTTCTACAAGGTGGGGTACGTTGCCCTCAGGTACCTTGCTCCAATGGCCGTTCCTCGTGTTTGAGCCAAGACAGCAACTGTTGTCACAGTCAAGCCTGATTCCGCTTAAGTCCAATGTCCACATCTTATCGACCATGATTCGCCACATAGCGATCAGGAGCAGGAAGCAACAAAAGATACCGTAGCTTTAAATGGTCCGTTGTCCTCCCCTGGCAAGTCCACACGGACAGGGTCAAGCTTGGCTGTGATGCCCGCCTACCAACACTCACTGCGCTCACACAGGAAGAGTGCACACGACAGCAAGGTACGGAGCGTTGGTGGGACCAGTGGAACTGGACCCCTACAAAACATCTTCAGGAGAGGGGGGCAGAATATCAGGAAAGAAGTATTCCTTTTATTCATAGGCAAACCATCCTGTCTTCTCGTTCAAGATCCCATACCTAGGTTGACACTACAGTAGTATTCACAGTTTAACATGGTATGATTAAGACTTGCTGGACGTGTTCCTGGAGGTTTCAGCACATGACCGCCTCCCTCCAAGTGCCCCTGCCCCCAACCTCCCCCTATTGGTCGCCCGGCATGTCCATCCTCGTGGCGCCCCACCTTCCCACGGCCAATCGGAGAGCGAACAGACTCTTCGTTACCCGATTGGATGACTGTCGGTCAAACTGTCTTCTCTTTCCCGTCTCTCACGTTATTCTAACTACTAAACAATTTTTCTCCCGGGGTTTGCTCACAGCAGGAGATTCATCTCCAATTCCTGGAGGCTCCAGGGCAATCCTGGAAGGTTGGCAAAACTAGGTACGACACCGAGCTGCGCCAGCGATCAACGGGTTTACATTCAAGGTACAGTATTGTTCCTCAGTTAGCAAAAGCTTTCTCCTAAACGGGACTCACTCTGCACTGCCTGCTTCTCCTCTACAATCTTGGGCCGATACTCGTGCTACACTAAGCTGCCTTGGGCCCCCTGTTCTCAAGCTGGGAATGAGAGGGTTGTCCTATGAGGAGAGATTGAGTAGATTGGGCCTATTTGAAGAATGAGAGGTGATCTCAATGAAACATATAAGATTCTGAGGGGGGATTGACAGGGTAGATGCTGAGAGGTTGTTTCCCCCTGGCTGGAGAGTCTAGAACTAGGGGGTCACAGTCTCAGGATAAGGGGTCGGCCTTTTAAAACTGAGATGAGGAGGAATTTCTTCACTCAGAGGCTTGTGAATCTTTGGAATTCTCTACCCCAGAGGGCTGAGGATGCTGAGTCGTTGAGTATATTCAAGGCTGAGATCGATAGATTTTTGGACTCTCGGGGAATCAAGGGATAAGGGGATCAGGAGGGAAAGTGGAGTCGAGGTCGAAGATCAGCCCATGATCTTATTGAATGGCGGAGCAGGCTCGAGGGGCCATATGGCCGACTCCTGCTCCTAATCCTTATGGTCTTAAGCTGATGATTATACTTTGACACATGGGCCTGCCTGAAAAACCTATTCCTGCCTGTGGCACAGCAGTGGTGTCTTCGGTCACACCCCGCCGGTGGTAACCAGTATCCGGGTTCCTATGCCATTGGCACCGGAGGTGAGGCTCTACCGTCCCCTTACGTCCCCCAAGGGTGGGGCCACCTTGTGGTGGGGCCTTGGTTATTCCAACAGCAGAGAGTTGGTGCCATCACAGGCCAAGGACCCAAATTCAGATACAAGACAAACAGTCCCTTGGTTTGGAAGACAGGAGTGCCGAACGCTGGCATTTGAGGTTTGAAAATACACAAAACATATACACACACACACACACACACACGCATGTACCTCCAAATGCACACTTATCTCTACATACAAACATATATACCTATGTACATACCATACACACACACAACCCCCAAACTCCCTCCCACACATACAAACTTAGAAAGTCATATAGAACTCCAGGGACTGGAGCACAAATTCTAGGCTGACACTCCCAGTGCAGTGCTGAGGGAGCGCTGCACTGTCGGAGGTGCCGTCTTTCGGATGAGACGTTAAACCGAGGCCCCGTCTGCCCTCTCAGGTGGTCGTAAAAGATCCCATGGGCACTATTTCGAATAAGAGCAGGGGAGTTATCCTCAGTGTCCTGGGTCAATATTTATCCCTCAACCAACATCACTAAAAAAAACAGATTATCTGGGCATTACCACATTGCTGTTTGTGGGAGCTTGCTGTGCGCAAATTGGCTGCCGCGTTTCCGACATTACAACAGTGACTCCACTTCAAAAAAAGTGCTTCATTGGCTGTAAAGCGCTTTGGGACATCCTGAGGTTGTGAAAGGCGCTACAGAAATGCAAGTCTTTCTTTCTTTGCAGAACAAGATTATTTTTAGGTTTCAAGTATTCTTAAATAGATTATAAAAGATTGGAGACACAGGCCATTTAATTCGGCGTCCTGTGAATTACGCTGTCCACTGACTGCTACCGCTCGATTGTAACTCCCTTTGTTTAGGGCCCTGTCGGCACTGAGTCACACAGAGGAGCTTTCAGCCCCAGTCTGTGCTGAGTCAGGTGATCTCAGCTGGACGACATTTGGGGTGCTACAATTGGACTCAGCACCATTGGGCTAGAGAAGGCGGGAGCGGGGGGTCGAGTGGGGGGGGGAGGGGAGAGGGGGAAGTTCATACTCCCGGTCACTATCCAGCGATCTCCTCTCAAAAGTGCACTCCTGCGGGTGTAAGCTGAGGGCAGAATCAAGCTCAGTTGTGATCCCCCCCCATGGTCGATTAGCCTCAAGTCTCTGACGTATGAAGAAGCCCTTAGGGGAAGTGGCGAGCAGCCAGTGGCCCAAGGCACTGTAGCCCAGCGCGAGTCGATGCCCGAGGAGAGGGATGGGCGCCAAATTGGCGCAACGCACCCATTTCCTCATCGGGGGGAAGCTTCTCGGTCCCACAGTCTTTAGATTGGGCCATCTCCAAAGATGAGAGTTGCAGAGAGCATCTGCTGTGGCTGCGGAACGGAACCTTTAAAGGGGCGGCGTTGCCATGGCGCTGCGCTGCTGTGACACTGTGCCACCTCCTTGCGCTGGATGGAGGGAGGGAGGGCCCGGTCGAGGCAAGTGGTGGCGCTGGAGAGTTTAACCGTCCCACTGACTCCCGTCTGGCCTCACCTTAGCTTTCATTAATAAACAGGAACTAAAATGAAAAAAAAAAACCTCGTCACCGTACTGTGACGCAAAACCCTCGTTCCCTACCCCAGCCGACACTGGGGCTAATGTATCGGAATCTTTCCGGTATTCAGTCTTCCCGACATTCCCCCCCGCCCCAATATAGCAACAACCCCTCCTTTAAATCAATCATCTAGGCACTAGTGTTCCAAACTACAAGGGGCTTTGAAACAGTAGATGCTGAGAAAACGTTTCCACTGGCAGGAGAGGACACAGATTTAAGATAATCGGTAAAAAAGCCAGGGTGGGGAGGAAATTAGATTTTTTGTTTTTTTAAAAGCAGCGAGTTGTTGTGATCAGGAACGCACTGCCCTAAAGGGCGGTGGAAGCAGATTCAATAATAACTTTCAGGAGAGAATTGGATAAATACTTTTAAAAAAAGGGAAGAAAAAAAATGTCAGGGCTGTGGGGGAAGAGGGACTCATTGAGACAGCTCTTTCAGAGAGCCAGCACAGGCACGATGGGCCGAATGGCCTCTTTCTGTGCTGTCTGATTCTAAGCCAACGTTTCAATGCAGAGTTCTTTGTACTACAGAAAATTGCCACTGTCCCTGCGATGATGGTAAACGCATATCCCTTAATTTAAAAAAAACCAAAATCAGCCTTAATTTGGCATTTAGAAGTTTCACCCTTTTTACTGGGCTACTCACCTGGACCCTCCTCCGCCTCACAATATCAGAATCATCCATCATGACCACTAGGCAGGTATCTCTCTCTTCATCTCAGGTGGTCTTGATGTCCTCAATCCATGGACGGGAGGCCTGCTTGCCTCTGCTGTCCTACAATAGGTGTCGAGAGCCCATCACTGGCCAAGCAGCAACTTTTAAGACCACCAACACCAACAAAGAAAAAAACAACCAAAAAAAGACCACAGACAAGCCCCAAAAAAATAATAATAATAATCTGGAGTCAAACGAAAAAGCAAGGGAGCGGACGCAGGATCATCTGTTCCGCATAGGGTAAGTGGCCAGGCAATGTCCAGAGCACCAGGTCATCAGTCCCACACCAGCGGGTCCCAGGGTCACTTGGCATCTGTCCATGGTCCAGTGTCAGATGCTGAGTCCCGGTTCCTCCTCCTCCTCCTCCCCCCAGACTCGCAGCTCTGGCTCTTTGGGCTTGGCTGGAGAATCTCACACACACACACTCGGGAAGCTCTCGGCTGGGGACTGCAGGCAAGATGCAGCTCGATGTTTCCCCTTTCAAGCTAGCTGCGAGCCCCTGCCCATGTAGGAACATGCATTGCTGCAAGAATCCGTTTGATCAGCCGGAATTTACTATCGACCGTGCCCCCCTAACTCTTGAGACAGTGCGTGACTCAGGGATTTGTGTTGGTCAGGCTCGGAGCTCCATCCACACACACACACACATACATACATACAGACTCCAGCAAAAAAAACAACCTATCAGCTCGTCCGTCTGGGGGAGCCAATCGCAGATAAGATGAGCCTACCTTGACATATGCTCAGGTCTTTGTGCATTGGTCACCAGCCTGTGTGTGTGTACGTCCCCTTTTCAAAAGGCAACTCGGTTCAGCAACAAAGATTAACTATTTCAACACTGCAAAGGGACAGGAGGCACTTCACAATGTGAGGTTTGCATATGGAGGAACAGATGCAGATCAGAGAATGATACAGCACAGAAGGAGGCCATTCGGCCCATCGTGCCTGTGCCGGCTCTTTGAAAGAGCTCTCCAATTAGTCCCACACCCCCCTGCTCTTTCACCATAGCCCTGCAATTTTTTCCCCTTCAAGTATTTATCCAATTCCCTTTTGAAAGTTACTATTGACTCGGCTTCCACCACCCTTTCAGGCAGCGCATTCCAGATCACAGCAACTCGCTGCATAAAAAAATTATGTCCACACATAAATTCAGAAGTGCAGACAGAAAGACACCGAGGCTCCCCTGAGGGCTCAACTGGTCTATGTTGTGAAGCAAAGCCACTCAGTAAACTAAAGGTCCAAAGTTCAATGCTTAGAGTGCTACAACTGGCCTCCGTGCTCCTGTATTGGGAATAGAGGAGTTGTCTCGGCCACTCCCCAGCGAACCCCTGCTGGAACTGTAGGTCAGGTGAGGCCAGGATTGGACATAGTTAGGATTGGTCAGCCGTGGCTCAGTGGGCCGAACTCTCGCCTCTGAGTCATGAAGGTTGTGGGTTCATAATCCAACCCCAGAGACTTGAGCACAAAAATCTAGGCTAACACTCCCAGTGCAGTACTGAGGGAGCGCTGCACTGTCGGAGGGTCAGTACTGAGGGAGTGCTGCACTGTCAGAGGGTCAGTACTGAGGGAGTGCTGCACTGTCGGAGGGCAGTACTGAGGAAGCGCCGCACTGTCGGAGGGGCAGTGCTGAGGAAGCGCTGCACTGTCGGAGGGGCAGTACTGAGGGAGCGCTGTACTGTCGGAGGGGCAGTACTGAGGGAGCGCTGTACTGTCGGAGGGTCAGTACTGAGGGAGTGCTGCACTGTCGGAGGGTCAGTACTGAGAGAGCGCTGCACTGTCGGAGGGGCAGTACTGAGGGAGCGCCGCACTTTCGGAGGGGCAGTACTGAGGGAGCGCTGCACTGTCGGAGGTGCCGTCTTTCGGATGAGACGTTAAACAAGGCCCCGTCTGTCCTCTCAGGTGGATGTAAAAGATCCCATGACACTATTTCGAAGAAGAGCAGGGGGGTTCTCTCCAGTGTCCTGGGCAATATTTATCCCTCAATCAACATCACTAAACAGATTATCTGGCCATCACATTGCTGTTTGTGGGAGCTTGCTGTGCGCAAATTGGCTGCTGCGTTTCCTACATTACAACAGTGACTACACTTCAAAAGTACTTTAGTGACTGTAAAGCACTTTGGGACGTCCAGTGGTCGTGAAAGGCGCTATAGAAATACAAGTCTTTCTTTTTTTTTTGACGGCCCACCCCCACCACACACACATATATAAAGCAATAAAAACACAAGTATTATATGGAGTATACACACATTGTGTTCTGTAGCATATAAGAACGCATTGCTACAGCGCCTCCACTGGCAGCTGGCTGTAATTACAACATGACAAGTTTACATAGGCCGTTTGCATTATAAACTGGACATTGGAATTAATAATGGTAAGGTTAACACAGCAGGTGTGTGCAGACGTAAGATTTTTTAATATATTAGATGGATATTTTCTGTTTGTTCATCTGTGAGGGAACTGTAACCAATTTATTGTATATAGTGGAGGGCAAATTCTCAGAGGCTCCGCGCTATGCTTAGGGTGCAGGAGTCGGAAAATCAGGCCTCCATCCTCACGTGCAGCCAGCACGCAGTGCAGAATAATCTATCCAGTCCAAGAGGATGAAATCATCCTGCGCAATATTAGCATCAAGAATGTTGATGCGTTCAGATGAAATTCCTTTGTCCATTACTTAACAAGCACGGTAACTAAAGTAATAGGGTTTGTTACTAATTGCACACGGCATGATTTGAACCTGAAAGCTCGCTCTGTCCACTGGGGTCCCAGTTGAAATCAGTTGCCATTCCCTATCTAGTTCCTAGCATTGCACTGTTGGAGGTGCCGTCTTTTGGATGAGACGTTAAACCGAGGCCTCGTCTGCCCTCTCAGCTGGACATAAAAGATCCCACGGCCACTATTCGAAGAAAAGCAGAAGAGTTCCCCTTGTGTCCTGGCCAACATTTATCCCTCAACCAACACCACAAAAAAAAAACCCAGACTATCTGGTCATTTGTCTCATTGCTGTTTGTGGGCCCTTGCTGTGCGCAAGTTGGCTGCCACATTTGTCTACATTACAACAGTGAGTGAGCACACTTCAAAACTAATTGATTTTCTGCACATCGCTTTGGGGCGTCCTGAGGATGTGAAAGACGCTATATAAATGCACGTTCTTTCTTTCTTACTCTTGCCTGTTACCCGGGAACCTAGTACACAGACCACAGCAATCATACCTGGGGGTGGTCCTCGGAGACCTGTAGCCAGTGTCCCTGCTTCAGCAGAGAGGCAGTGATCGAATGGCACCACCTGCTGCCGGCTGATCTTCAGGAATCCAACAGCATTACCCACAGTTATCTGTCCATATTCCTGGGATGGCAGGACTGTCGTATGAGGAGAGATTGGGTCGACTAGGCCTGTATTCACTAAAGTTTAGAAGAGAGAGGGGATCTCATTTAAACGTATAAAATTCTGACAGGGCTAGACAGACTGGATGCAGGGTGGATGTTTCCCCTGGCTGGGGGGTCTAGAACGAGGGGTCACAGTCTCAGGATATGGGGTAGGACATTTAGGACTGAGATGAGGAGAAATTTCTTCACTCAGAGGGTGGTGAACCTGTGGAATTCTCTACCACAGAAGGCTGTGGAGGCCAAGTCACTGATTATATTTAAGAAGGAGATAGATAGATTTCTAGACACAAAAGGTGTCAAGGGGTATGGGGAGAGAGCGGGAATATGGTATTGAGATAGAGGATCAGCCATGATCATATTGAATGGCGGAGCAGGCTCGAAGGGCCGAATGGCCTACTCCTGCCCCTATTTTTCTATGTTTTTATGTTTCTATGTCCATTATCACGCTGCTGTTTGTGGGATCTTGCTGTGTGAAAATTGGCTGCCACATTTGCCTACATTACAACAGTGAGTGAGCACACTTCAAAAGGACATCATTGGCTGTAAAGCGCTTTGGGACGTCCTGAGGTCGTGAAAGGCGCTATAGAAATGCAAGTCTTTCTTTTCTTATAGTTGTTGCAAGGATAGGTACATATAGATTATGAAATAGAATAAGCTAGTTAGCTTTATACAGAATTATATAAGTCGTTGAGCTAGAGTAGGGGTGAAGTTAGGTTAAAACACACTTCAGACAGACACACACATGGTTGTACAAGACTCTGCTCCACAGCAGGGCTCAGCGTGAGAATGGAATATCAATTACTGAATGAACTAATGGCTAGAGAATGTCACTTTTGCAATAAATATCGAAGTAGACAAGGGATTGAAGGCTTCAGAGGATAGTAATGGGTACTCATGCATGGGGAACATCCAGAGCAATCAGGGTCCATCCACTGCCTGACAACTCCTCAAACCTTTCAACGGTCTGGCCATAGGGTGAACTTGTGTGGTCTCCTTGAGAGGAGGCGCCCAGCTTGGGAACCTTTCCTTTCGTCCAGATCTCAAGGCTCGGCCCTCCTACTGGATGCACTCGGAATCTGCCTGGAAACAGTCTGACCCACATCCACGCCGCCCGTGCCCCTAACTCGCACCAAGTCCCGTTCACCCATCACCCCCTGTGCTCGCTGACCTCCATTGGCTCCCGGTCCGGCAACGCCTCGATTTTAAAATCCTCATCCTTGTTTTCAAATACTTCCATGGGCCTCGCCCCTTCCCTATCTCTGTAACCTCCTCCAGCCCTACAACCCTCCGCGATCTCTGCGCTCCTCCAATTCTGGCCCCTTGCGCATCCCCGATTTTAATCGCTCCACCATTGGCGGCCGTGCCTTCAGCTGCCTGGGGCCCTAAGCTCTGAAATTCCCCCCCTAAACCTCTCCGCCTCATTACCTCTCCTTCCTCCTTTAAGACGCTCATTAAAACCCACCTCTGTTACCTGCCTTAATATCTGCTTATGTGGCTCGGGGTCAAATTTTGTATGTTAATCGCTCCTGTGAGGCACCACGGGACGTTTTACTACATTAAAGGCGCTGTACAAATGCAAGTTGTTGCTGAGGGGGTGTCTCCGACGTAGGCGACGCCTGTTGTCGCTGTTCTTACTCAACTATCACCCCATCTGTCAAAACCCAGCAGCAACAGACTCCTGAAGTCGCGAAGGCACAAATCACAGCATCTGCGAGAGAACATCGGGATTAACTTGAACGTGTTTTTTTTAAAAAAATGTTTTCGTTTTGTTCGAATATTTTTAGTGTTAAACGGCAAACGCCGATGACATAACTGAGAGAACTAGCTGGGAGGAGTTACCTAGAACAGCAGTGTGAAGCACTTAAATTAGCAGCAGTAGGAGTACAGTCATTAACCCAGGATCTTTCGGTGATTGACTGTGTGGCTGCTGTATCATCTCCCTGGTACCTCCGGGCTCAGTAATTTCACCCAGCTGGTTGCCCTGATGATGATTTGAAGCTCCCCAGAAATAAAGAGACATTAAATCCTAATTAATAAGCGTCAACAACCATTCTTTTTAAAACAAAGACTCCTCTTTTAGGCATTTGAGAACATCCCAATTATTTCTATCAATACTTTGTACATCTATCTATACAATATATTAAAACAGTATGTCAGTGCTTCACACTCCAGATGTTACGCTCCAGTCGTCACACTCTGGTACAGATACAAAACAGTTAGAAAAAGAGAGAACAAAATGTGATTTATCGCTGGGGATTCGAGAGCTGAAACTGACAAGCACTTTATACTTTGCAAAGCTCCTTGACCATAAGCAGTGACTGAACTCCAAGTGACCCGAGCTGGTGTTTACTTAACAACAATTAGATCCAGTTGCCTTAAAAGGCCACATATCCCCCGTAGCAAATGGATGCATTGCACGTTACATGGTATGAAACGCCTGTCCTTAGAAAACAATGGGGGTGAAATTGGCCTTAAAAAAAAATTGGGCGGACGATTCGCTATTGCCCGTTTAGCGCTATCGGCCAATTCGAATTTCACCCCCCCCAATGAATCATCTGGCTTGCTGTGAGCAATGCCATGGGAGATCCACTCTTGTCACACTTCAGACGTGACACTTCTAAAGATTATACTTTGTTACAGATACAAGACTAACTTTTTTTTTGAATTAAAAAGTGTGAAAATGGAGAAAGAGAGTCAGCCGTTTCCCGTCGATCGGTAACACGGCCACTCCCCAAGGGCAGGAATGGAGGCTTCGCAGACAAACAACCTACTGAAGGGGGTCGTTCGGCCCGACTGCCCGCCTCTCTTCCGCGGCCACGTTCGCGCCCGGGTGTCCCTGGAGATGGAGCGCGCGGTGTCCACCGGCATGCTCGAGGCATTCCGCGACCGGTGGGCACCGGAGGGACTGGAGTGCATCATCACAACCGGGTATAGAATTTTAATTCAATTTGTTAAGTTTCCTGTAAACTTTTTTGTTAAGTTACAGGTTTTTTTATATTGGTTGTGCCCCTTTAAAAAGGGGGCACATGGTTGACTTTTAATAGGCAACTGCCGATGATGAAGAAAGTGTCAGCAATCTACTGAAACTTCCCACAGCAATTAGCCTCTTAATTGACCGAGGGCTTGCCTACCTGGGCAGGATTCCTACAGGGAGTATCTGAGCAGTGGCCCTACAGGGCTAGGCGAGATTAAACATCATAGCTCTACGCCAGAGGTTACCACGAGCAACTCATGGGCTATCAGGCATTCCACACAATATAAAGGTTGCATATGTGTGTCTATGTCGCTCTGCCTAAATGGCCCAAAATGTGCGATCGGAGGCTTCCCGCGGGCGGACTCCTCCGACCTGTAAAAAACCCACGAATGTTCCTGGTGGGCCGGGAGGTACGGAGCCTCGCGATCCTGGGCCTCTCCGGGTCCGCGCGGGCAGAGGCCCACATATCCCGGGAGCGCAGGCGGTTCGCAAGCGCCCCTGGGATCACATGGGCCGGCACAACCAATAAAAGAAGGGAATCCCCCTTCATACTTATGGGGAGGTCCGTACGTACGAAATCCCCATAAGTATGAATGGAGATCCCTTAAAAAATACACGAACAGGTGAAATAAATTTTTAAAAACTTTACATATCTAAAATGAATTAAAATGCCATTTAAATATTTTAAACCAAAATTAAATTTTTTGGAAATGTTTTAACGGGGCTAAAAATAAACTTACCTTATTGGACAGGGTTTTTAATGTATAAATGAGTGATAACATTTTATTTTTCAATTTTTTAAAACTCTTAGGCCTGCTTTTACCAGACGTAAGAATTTCACGGGCATTCAGTGGGCAGAAGTTGGGCAAACAGTGCAGCTCTCCACCCGCAGAGGCCCGTCTCCCGAGGATGCGGAGGATCTGTGCAGAGGATTGTGAACAGATCGCAAGTGCCGGGTTTTAGCGCACGTGCTTCGCACGCCTAAACCCAGAACGTGCGCGGCCCCCACGGGCGTGTTCACACCTCGCACGCACCTGTAGGGGTCGCAAAATATGGCCAAATGTTTATAATTAACTCTTAAATATTCCTTTGTAATCAGGGAATCATGGTATGAACTATTCTTACCTTCTAAAGAAAAGAAAGAACTTGCATTTATATAGCGCCTTTCACGACCCCAGCACGTCCCAAAGCGCTTTACAGCCAATGAAGTACTTTTGAAGTGCAGTCACTGTTATAATGTGGGAAACACGGCAGTCAATTTGCGCACAGCAAGCTCCCACAAACAGCAATGTGATAATTACCGGATAATCTATATTTTTAAGTGTTAGTTGAGGGATAAATATTGGCCAGGACACCGGGGAGAACTCCCCTGCTCTTCAAAATAGAGTCATATGATCTTTTACGTCCACCTGAGAGAGTAGACGGGGCCTCTGACGTAATAAAGACTCACTACGCACTTGAACATAAAGCAAGGCTTTAATCAACTTGTAACAAAACATGGAGGTCTAGTTAGCAGTCACTAGCTTCCTGTTTCCAGATTGTCTCTGCCCAAGGTGGGGCCATGCCTGAGTATTTATACTCCCTGGACGGCGCCCCAGCTGGCCGCCCAGTAGTACTTCCTGAGTTGTTACTTGCGATTTATGACAGCCTCGGTTTAACGTCTCATTCGAAAGACGGCACCTCCGACAGTGCAGCATTCCCTCAGTATGTGTATATTAAATGTCTGAGATTAGTTGTTTTTTTCTTTGTTCTTGTCCTCAGTACTGGGTGGAGATTGTTCCAGAATATTCTGACGTTACCTCAAAGTTCGCTCCTCTTTTGACTGGGATTCAAGATCAGCCATGATCTCATTGAATGGCGGAACAGGCTCGAGGGGCTGAATGGCCTCCTCCTGTTCCTGTGTTTCCTAAGTTGGACCCCAGTCACCTTGCAGCCTTGAGTTAGCTGATCTCGGGACTGCTGGGTCAGAGAGGGGGGAATCGGCCAGCGTTCCAGCTCCTGATTACTATCCGTATTGAGGTGTTATGAGGACCTATTTCCCTTAGCAGAGGAGTCAAAAACCAGGGGGCACAGATTTAAAGTAATTGGGGGAAGGTTTAGAGGGAATTTGAGGGGAAATTTCTTCACCCAGAGGGTTGTGGGGGTCTGGAACTCACTGCCCGAAAGCTTGGTAGAGGCAGGAACCCTAACCACATTGAAAAAGTACTTGGATGTGCACTTGGGATGCTCTAACCTGCAGGGCTACGGACCAAGAGCTGGGAAGTGGGATTAGGCTGGATAGCTCTTTGTTGGCCGGCGCGGACACGATGGGCCGAAATGGCCTCCTTCCGTGCTGTAACTTTCTATGATTCTATGATTCTATCCAGTGGCTCCATCTGTGAACGCCGGGGTCCGAACACGATCAGGCTCAGCCGCAATGGCTCACTCTGATCAAGTGGCTTGCCGACGCTCACTGTCTAGACTTGGACATGAAGGATGGTGGCTCAGGTGAAGAGTCGATGGGCAACCTGTGCCCGTGAGGACACACCCAGCAAAGAACCAGTGCCTTCGGAAGAGGGGGGGGGGGGAGGGGTTAGGGGGGGGTGAAAATCGGCAGCGTAGAATCATAGAATGGTTACAGCACAGAGGGAGGCCATTCAGCCCGTCAAGCCTGTGCTGGATCTCCGCAAGAGCACTTCAGCCAGTCCCACTCCCCCGCCCTTTACCCGTAGCCCTGCCAATGTTTTTTCCTTCAGGTACTTATCCGATTCATTTTTGAAAGCCACATTTGAATCTGCCTCCAGCACCCTCTCAGGCAGCACATTCCAGAGCCTAACCACTCGCTGCTTAGATCTAGAAACATAGAAACATAGAAGATAGGAGCAGGAGTAGGCCATTCGGCCCCTCGAGCCTGCTCCGCCATTCAATGCGATCATGGCTGATCATCCAAATTCAGTACCCTGTCCCTGCTTTCTCCCCATATCCCTTGATCCCTTTAGTTTTAAGAAATATATCTAACTCCTTCTTGAATATATTTAATGAATTGGCCTCAACTACCTTCTGTGGTAGAGAATTCCACAGGTTCACCACACTCTGGGTGAAGAAATTCCTCCTCATCTCAGTCCTAAATGGCTTACCCCTTATCCTTAGACTGTGACCTCTGGTTCTGGACTGCCCCGCCATCGGGAACAGCCTTCCTGCATCTAGTCTGTCTAGTCCTGTTAGAATTTTATAAGTTTCAATGAGATCCCCTCTCATTCTTCTAAACTCCAGCGAATATAAGCCTAATCGACCCAATCTCTCTTCATACATCATTCCTGCCATCCCAGGTATCAGTCTGGTGAATCCTCGCTGCACTCCCTCCATGGCAAGAACATCCTTCCTCAGATCTGGAACGCACTGCCTGAAAGGGTGGTGGAGGCAAAAGAAAGGACGGTGGAAATTCAGCTTAGCAACATCGTCATCCGGAAAGGGCTGCGGTACGGGTGATTCTCGTCCAGGCCCAGCTCAAGCCCATGAGTCACTGCTAACTGAAAAATGAAAATCAATACATCGACATCATTTCCCAGCAAATAGCTCCATGCCAAGGAAACAGGATCAACACTGATGAAGAATTTCATTATTCTTCCATTCAAGCTACGTGTTACTGTCGCTCACACACTGCGACGGTCTTTAGCAACCTTTTTTACCTGTGGGTACAAAGTCCAGATTGAAAAGATTAATTCTACAATTCCACCCTGGGCACCGCTTCCAGGATCTGTAAGTAATTTAGGTTATCTTTTCCCCTCTCTCCTCCCCTGAACACGTTGGCACCGCGCTGGGATCAAACAGAGAGTCGGGATAAATGGGTCATTTACAGGTTGGCAAACTGTAACTAGTGGGGTGCCGCAGGGATCAGCGCTGGGGCCTCAACTATTTACAATCTATATTAATGACTTGGATGAAGGGACTGAGTGTAATGTAGCCAAATTTGCTGCTGATACAAAGGTAGGTGGGGAAGCAAATTGTGTGGAGGACGCAAAGAATCTCCAAAGGGATATAGACTAAGTGAGTGGGCAAAAATCTGGCAGATGGAGTTTAATGGGGGAAAATGCGAGGTTATCCACTTTGGTAGGAAAAATAAAAAAGCAAATTATTATTTAAATGGGGAGAGATTACAAAATGCTGAGGTACAGAGGGATCTGGGGGTCCTTGTACATGAATCACAAAAAGTTAGCATGCAGATACAGCAAGTAATTAGGAAGGCAAATGGAGTGTTGGCCTTTATTGCAAAGGGAATGGAATATAAAAGTAGGGGAGTCCTGCTACAACTGTACAGGGCATTGGTGAGACCACACCTGGAGTACTGTGTACAGTTTGGGTCTCCTTATTTAAGGAAGGATATACTTGCATTGGAGGCAGTTCAGAGAAGGTTCACGAGGTTGATTCTGGAGATGAAGGGATTGTCTTATGAAGAAAGGTTGAGCAGGTTGGGCCTATACTCATTGGAGTTTAGAAGAATGAGAGGGGATCTTATTGAAACATATAAGATTCTGAAGGGGCTCGACAGGGTAGATGCAGAGAGGATGTTTCATGGGGGAATCTAGAACTAGGGGGCATAATTTCAGAATAAGGGGGCACCCTTTTAAATCGGAAATGAGGAGGAATTTCTTCTCTAAGGGTTGTGAATCTTTGGAATTCTCTTCCCCAGAGAGCTGTGGAGGCTGGGTCATTGAATATATTTAAGGTGGAGATAGACAGATTTTTGAACGATAAGGGGGTCAAGGGTTATGGGGAGCGGGTAGGGAAGTGGAGTTGAGGCCAAGATCAGATCAGCCATGATCTTATTGAATGGCGGAGCAGGCTCGAGGGGACAAATGACCGACTCCTGCTCCTACGTCTTATGTTCTTATGTAAGCTCAGAGGTACCGTCCGCCCTGCGAGTCCAAACAGCGGCTATTTCCCTTGTAGAGACTTGCATTTCTATAGCGTCTTTCACAACCTCAGGATGTCCCAAAGCGCTTTACAACCAAGTACTTTTGAAGTGTTGTCACTGTTGTAATGTAGCAGCCAATTTGTGCACAGGAAGCTCCCTTAGACAGCAATGAGATAAATAACCAGATCATCTGTTTTTATGGATGTTGGTTGAGATATAAATTTTGGCCGGGACACTGCGGATAATGCCCCTGCTCTTCTTTGAAATAGTACTGTGGGATCTTTTACATCAACCTGAGAGGGCAGATGGGGTCTTGCTTTAATGTCTCATCTGAAAGGCAGCACCTCCGACAGTGCGGCGCTCCCTCAGTACTGCCCCTCCGACAGTGCGGCGCTCCCTAAGTACCGCCCCTCCGACAGTGCGGCACTCCCTCAGTACCGCCCCTCCGACACTCCCTCAGTACTGCCCCTCCGACACTCCCTCAGTACTGCCCCTCCGACAGTGCGGCACTCCCTCAGTACTGCCCCTCTGACAGTGCGGCACTCCCTCAGTACTGTCCCTCCGACAGTGCAGCGCTCCCTCAGTACTGCCCCTCCGACAGTGCGGCGCTCCCTCAGTACTGCCCCTCCGACAGTGCGGCACTCCCTCAGTACTGTCCCTCCGACAGTGCAGCGCTCCCTCAGTACTGCCCCTCCGACAGTGCGGCGCACCCTCAGTACTGCCCCACCGACAGTGCAGCACTCCCTCAGTACTGCCCCACCAACAGTACAGCACTCTCTCAGTACTGCCCCTCCGACAGTGCGGCTCTCCCTCAGTACTGACCCTCCGACAGTGCAGCACTCCCTCAGTACTGCCCCTCTGACAGTGCAGCACTCCCTCAGTACTGCCCCTCCGACAGTGCGGCGCTCCCTCAGTACTGCCCCTCTGACAGTGCAGCGCTCCCTCAGTACTGCCTCTCCGACAGTGCAGCACTCCTTCAGTACTGCCCCACCGACAGTGCAGCACTCCCTCAGTACTGCCCCACCAACAGTACAGCACTCTCTCAGTACTGCCCCTCCGACAGTGCGGCTCTCCCTCAGTACTGACCCTCCGACAGTGCAGCACTCCCTCAGTACTGCCCCTCTGACAGTGCAGCACTCTCTCAGTACTGCCCCTCCGACAGTGCGGCTCTCCCTCAGTACTGACCCTCCGACAGTGCGGCGCTCCCTCAGTACTGCCCCTCTGACAGTGCAGCGCTCCCTCAGTACTGCCTCTCCGACAGTGCAGCACTCCTTCAGTACTGCCCCACCAACAGTACAGCACTCTCTCAGTACTGCCCCTCTGACAGTGCAGCGCTCCCTCAGTACTGCCCCTCCGACAGTGCAGCACTCCCTCAGTACTGCCCCTCCGACAGTGCGGCTCTCCCTCAGTACTGACCCTCTGACAGTGCAGCACTCCCTCAGTTCTGCCCCTCTGACAGTGCAGCGCTCCCTCAGTACTGCCCCTCCGACAGTGCAGCACTCCCTCAGTACTACCCCTCTGACAGTGCAGCACTCCCTCAGCACTACCCCTCTGACAGTGCAGCGCTCCCTCAGTACTGCCCCTCTGACAGTGCAGCACTCCCTCAGTACTGCCCCTCCGACAGTGCGGCGCTCCCTCAGTACTGCCCCTCCGACAGTGCAGCGCTCCCTCAGTACTGCCCCTCCGACAGTGCAGCACTCCCTCAGTACTACCCCTCTGACAGTGCAGCGCTCCCTCAGTACTGCCCCTCCGACAGTGCAGCACTCCCTCAGTACTACCCCTCTGACAGTGCAGCGCTCTCTCAGTACTGCCCCTCCGACAGTGCAGCACTCCCTCAGTACTACCCCTCTGACAGTGCAGCGCTCCCTCAGTACTGCCCCTCCGACAGTGCAGCACTCCCTCAGTGCTACCCCTGTGACAGTGCAGCGCTCCCTCAGTACTGCCCCTCCGACAGTGCAGCACTCCCTCAGTGCTACCCCTCTGACAGTGCAGCACTCCCTCAGTACTACCCCTCTGACAGTGCAGCACTCCCTCAGCACTACCCCTCTGACAGTGCAGCGCTCCCTCAGTACTGCCCCTCTGACAGTGCAGCTCTCCCTCAGTACTGCCCCTCCGACAGTGCAGCACTCCCTCAGTGCTACCCCTCTGACAGTGCAGCGCTCCCTCAGTACTGCCCCTCCGACAGTGCAGCACTCCCTCAGTGCTACCCCTCTGACAGTGCCGCACTCCCTCAGTACTGCACTGGAGTGTCAACCTAGATTTTTGTGTTCAAGTCTCATGGAGTGGGACTTGAACCCACAACCTCCAGGACTGTGAGGCAAGGGTGCTGCCCACTGAGCCATGGCTAACACCGTACATCCTGGAGCTATCAGAGTCGAGCCCGATCCTGTTCCCAGCCGACCTCCATATACTGGCACTTTCCTGCTGAGATCACGGGGTAGCCACTCGGAGTGGGAATCCTGGTGGCTTATTTCCCTCCGTGGCCTGGGCAGCTGTGGCCAGGTCTCGTCTTCCTGCTGCTGCCGTAACTGAGATCAGCGAGCTCAGAACGCAGCAGGGAGTGAAGCTCGGGCCTGCCTGGGCTGTATAACAACAACTAAAACAACAACCTGCATTTATATCGAATCCTAGAATGATACAGCACAGAAGGAGGCCATTCTGCCCATCGTGCCTGTGCTGGCTCTTTGAAAGAGCTGTCCCATTAGTCCCACTCCCCCCTGCTCTTTCCCCACAGCCCCGCAAATGTTTCCCCTTCGATAATTTATCCAATTCCCTTTTGAAAGTTACTATTGAATCTGCTTCCACCGCCCTTTCAGACAGCGCGTTCCAGATCATCACAGCTCGCTGAGTAAAAAATGTTTTCCTTATGTCACGTCTGATTCTTTTGCCAATTACCTTAAATCTGGGTCCTTTGGTTAAATAACCCTCCTGCCACTGGAAACAGTTTCTCGTCATTTACTCTCTCAAAATCCTTCATGGATTTGAACACCTTTATCAAATCACCCCTTACCCTTCTCTGCTCCAAGGAGAACAACCCCATTTTCACAGAGTTCCAGCATCCTCAGTATTTTGCTTTCGTGACGAAAGGAATGTGGGGCCTGAAGCTACAAACCGGAAGAGATTGCAGCTCATCCACAGCCCTCTCCTGTTAATGTGTCGTGCTGTCAGTGCAGTGATCACAGGTGGACGCCCTACGCTGTGAACGGTCTCATCAAACCTTCCCAGATCAGGAGCGTCACCTTCTTGGTCACACATCCCCCACATGTACTTGTACCTCTACATAAGTGTCAGCTGTGGCTTAGTAGGTCGCACTCTTGCCTCTGAGTCAGAAGGTTGATGGTTCAAGTCTCCACGCCAGAGACTTGAGCACAAAAAGCTAGGCTGACGCTCCCAGTGCAGTGCTGAGGGAGCGCTGCACTGTCGGAGGTGCCGTCTTTCGGATGAGACGTTAAACCGAGGCTCCGTCTGCTCTCTCGGGTGGATGTAAAAGTTCCTGTGGCCACTCTTTTGAAGAGCAGGGGAGTTATCCTGGGTGTCCCTCAATCAACTATAACAAAAACAGATTATCTGGTCATGATCACATTGCTGTTTGTGGGAGCTTGCTGTGCGCAAATTGGCGGCCGCGTTTCCCACATTACAACAGTGACTCCACTTCAAAAAGTACTTCATTGGCTGTAAAGCGCTTTGGGACGTCCTGAGGTCATGAAAGGCGCTATAGAAATGCAAATTCTTTCTTTACGCAGCTCAGCATTGCATTTGCCTTTCAGACTGTTCTGTGACAATGGCTTCAATGTCTAATCAAACATTAGCCTTGGAACATTTCCCTCTCTGTCCTTATTGAGAGATGATTGTGCTGGTGCTAGTTCTTCATAATCAAAATGACAATCCTCTTTCCTCTAAGCAGTCTGCCTCTCAATGAAATTTGTGCCTTGAAATTAGGCACTGTGCCAAGAATGGCATTTCAATGCTTAACGCATCATCTGCAATAAATATTAGAGATGCCAAATAAAGGTGATTGAATGTGGGACCTAATCCTTCCTGTTCTGCTTGGGGAGGGGAGTGGAGCTGACCATGGTTGATTAATGGAGATGTGGGGACTGCTAAGTATTCTGAAGCTTCGCTTGATTATTTTTGCAGAGAGATCTATCTCCCGAGAGATTGAATGAGCGAGGGGTAGTCTATGGGAGGGTAGGTTGTGCACTGACTGTGGATGGAGCAGGATTAATGCCCATGGTCAGCCACGGCTCAGTGGGTAGCAAGCACCCTTGCCTCTGATGTCACGAAGATTGTGGGTTCAAGTCCCACTCCAGAAACTTGAGCACAAAATCTAGGCTTACGCTCCCGTGCAGTGCTGAGAGAGTGCTGCACTGTCGGAGGAGCCGTCTTTCAGATGAGACGTTAAACCGAGGCCCCGTCTGCCCCCTCAGGTGAACGTAAAAGATCCCATGCCACTATTTCGAAGAAGAGCTGGGGAGTTATCCCTGGTGTCTTGGTCAGTATTTATCCCTCAACCAACATAACAAAAACAGATGACCTGGTCATTATCACATTGCTGTTTGTGGGAGCTTGCTGTGCGCAAATTGGCTGCCGCGTTTCCCACATTACAACAGTGACTACACTTCAAAAGTACTTCATTGGCTGTAAAGCAGTTTGGGACATTCTGAGGTTGTGAAAGGCGCTCTCTCTCTATAGGTCACAGAATCGGCCCTATAGTGTGTCATGCAGTGTAACTCTTCCACATCGGGAGTCGTCGCATCACCTGCCTTACTGTGGCCAGTACCAGGAGGGATGCTCTAGAATGGTGTTAAAAAAGGAAGCAACCCCCTAAGACATAAGATAACAGAACAGTATTATAGACACGTTACCTCATGTCCTCCTCCTGCATCCACTCACATCGTGTTCCACCATCCTCTTCACACTAACAGCCGTTATATTAGTCTATGAATCATTAATGGCACATTGCCCCAGGCCAACAGCAGCTACATTAACATAAATAATTTATGACCTTTTCCTTGCTCAGAATGGCTTTCAAAATTCTTAGTATGACACGATCACCAGCGCGATGATGTCACTGCCTCATCACTGATGTCACTGTCCCATCGGTGATGTCACTGCCCCGGCACTGATGTCACTGTCCCGTCGCTGATGTCACTGCCCCATCACTGATGTCACTCTCCCGTCATTGATGTCACTGTCCCATCGCTCATGTCACAGCCCCGTCGCTGATGTCACTGCCCCTTCGCTGATGTCACTGTCCCATCACAGCTTCGTCGCTGATGTCATAGAATCATAGAAATTTACAGCACAGAAGGAGGCCATTCGGCCCCTCTTGTCCGTGCTGGCTGACAAAGAACTATCCAGCCTAATCCCACTTTCCAGCACTTGGTCCGTAGCCCTGTAGGTTACGGCACTTCAAGTGCATATCCAAGTACTTTTTAAATGCAATAAGGGTTTCTGCCTCTACCACCCTTTCAGGCAGTGAGTTCCAGACCTCAACCACCCTCTGGGTGAAAACATTTCTCAACAACTCCCCTCTAATCCTTCTACCAATTACTTTAAAACTATGCCCCCTGGTTATTGACCTCTCTGCTAAGGGAAATAGGTCCTTCCTATCCATTCTATCTAGGCCCCTCATAATTTTATACACCTCAATTAGGTCTCCCCTCAGCCTCCTCTGTTCCAAAGAAAACAACCCCAGCCTATCCAATCTTTCCTCATAGCTAAAATTCCCCAGCCCAGGCAACATCCTCGTAAATCTCCTCTGTACCTCCTCTAGTGCAATCACATCCTTCCTGTAATATGGTGACCAGAACTGCATGCAATATTCTAGCTGCGGCCTAACTAGTGTTTTATACAGTTCAAGCATAACCTCCCTGCTCTTATATTCTATGCCTCGGCTAATAAAGGCAAGTATCCCGTATGCCTTCTTAACCACCTTATCTCCCTGTCCTGCTACCTTCAGGGATCTGTGGACATGCACTCCAAGGTCCCTTTGTTCCTCTACACTTCTCAGTGTCCTGCCATTTATAGTGTATTCCCTTGCCTTGTTAGCCCTCCCCAAATGCATTACCTCACACTTCTCTGGACTGAATTCCATTTGCCACTGTTCTGCCCACCTGACCAGTCCATTGATATCTTCCTGCAGTCTGCAGCTTCCTTCTTCAGTATCAACCACACAGCCGATTTTTGTATCATCTGCAAACTTCTTAATCATACTTCCTACATTCAAGTCCAAATCATTGATATATACCACAAAAAGCAAAGGACTCAGTACTGAGACCTGCGGAACCCCACTGGAAACAGCCTTCCAGTCATAAAAACACCCTTCGACCATTACCATTTGTTTCCTGCCTCTGAGCCAATTTTGGATCCAACTTGCCACTTTGCCCTGGATCCCATGGGCTTTTACTTTCGTGACCAGTCTGCCATGCAGGACCTTATCAAAAGCCTTGCTAAAATCCATATAGACTACATCAAACACACTACACTCATCGACCCTCCGTGTCTTTCTAAATGAAGATTTATCCTGTCCCTCAGAATTTTTTCCAATAATTTTCCCACCACCGAGGTTAGGTTGACTGGCCTGTAATTACTCGGTCTATCCTTTTCCTATTTTTAAACAACGGTACCACATTAGCAGTCCTCCAGTCCTCCGGCACCACAACTGTAGCCAGAGAGGATTGGAAAATGATGGTCAGAGCCTCTGCTCTTTCCTCTCTTGCTTCTCTTAACAGGCTGGGGTACATTTCATCCGGGCCTGGGGATTTATCCACTTTCAAAGCTGCTAAGCCCCTTAATACTTCCGCTTTCACTATGCTTATTTCATCTAATATTTCACACTCCTCCTCCCTGATTGCAATGTCTGCATCGTCCCTCTCTTTTGTGAAAACAGATGCAAAGTATTCATTAAGAACCATACCCATGTCTTCCGCCTCCACACACAGGTTACCTTTATGGTCCCTAATAGGCCCTACTCTTACTTTAGTTATCCTCTTGCTCTTAATGTATTTATAAAACATCTTTGGGTTTTCCTTGATTTTACTTGCCAATATTTTTTCATGCCCCCTCTTTGCTTTCCTAATTTCCTTTTTAATTTCACCCCTGCACTTCCTCTCAGCTTTCTGCAGTATTGAGGCCTCGATATCTGTCATAAGCTTCCCTTTTTTTCTTTATCCTACCCTGAATGCCCCTTGACATCCAGGGAGCTCTAGATTTGTTAGTCCCACCCTTTTTCTTTAAGGGAACATACTTGCTCTGAACCCTCACTATCCCCTCCTTGAATGCCTCCCACTGCTCTGACACTGATTTACCTTCACGTTTCTGTCTCCAGTCCACTTTGGATAAATGACCTCTCAGCTTAGCAAAATTAGCTTTTCCCCAATTGAGAACTTTTATTCCTGGTCTGTCCTTGTCCTTTTCCATAACTATGCTAAACCTAACTGAATTATGATCGCTACCACCAATATGCTCTCCCACTGATACCCTTTCCACCTGCCCAGCTTCATTCCCTAAAACTAGGTCCAGAACCGCCCCCTCTCTTGTTGGGCTTGCTACGTACTGGCTAAAAAAGTTCTCCTGAATGCATTTTAAGAATTCTGCTCCCTCTATACCTTTCACACTAATTTTATCTCAGTTAATATTAGGGAAGTTGAAATGCCCTACTATTACTGCCCTATTTTTGCACGTCTCAGAAATGTGCCTACATATTTGCTCTTCTATCTCCCTCTGATTGTTCGGAGGTCTATAGTACATTCCCAGCAGTGTGATTGCCCCTTTTTTGTTTTTCAGTTCAACCCATATGATGATCCTTCTAACATATCATCCCTCCTCACAGCTGTAATTGTTTCTTTAATCCATATTGCGACCCCCTCTCCCTCCTTTGTTATCCCCCTCGCTATCGCAACTGAAAACCCTGTAACCAGGAATGTTGAGCTGCCGTTCCTGCCCTTCTTTCAGCCATGTCTCAGTAATGGCTACAATATCATACTCCCACGTGTCTATCTGTGTCCCGTCGCTGATGTCACTGTCCCAGTTATAAAGATCACAGGAGGACCAACCTCCTCTCGGAGGAGCACGGGATTAGTTTGAAGAGCTCCCGCGTCACACCTTGGCACCAAGGGGGCGCGCGGTGGTCAGAGGCATCGGCACGCGCACGCGGGTTTTGGTAAAAAAAAATTGTTACTGGTGAGGTTCGGAAGTGACTTTGATGAGGTGCCAGGAGCAGGAGCTGTCAGCGTGGCGCAGGGTCTATCGATGAGGCCGGAGCTGTGGTGTAAGGAACGTCCACGCAGTGGCCAGACGTGGCAGGCAAGAGAAGGCCTCCTGCCTCAGACTGGCGTGAATACGTCTTGCTGGGTGCTGATGTGAGAAGCAGTTTGGCTCCCGTTGCCGAGGCACCCATTGGCAGTCCGGGACGAACCAACCACGTCGAGGTTAAAGGTCACAGTAACAGCCGCTGTCAGAGCGGTGCGTGCGGTTGGAGATGGTGCAAGTCTCCTTGTGGCATGGATCCCAAGCCTCCGCAGGCACCGCGCCTCGGAGATGCAGCAAGGAGCACCTCTGTCTGTTGCGGGGGGGGGGGTGGACAGTGGCAGGCGGGTGTCCTACACCTGCGGGACAGCCTTACCAGCCCCGGCCTCCCTCCGTTCCTCCTCCTCTTAGAATAATGGCAATGGGGAATTCCCATTGGGAAACCCACTGTGCTCTGTCTGAAATAGGGAAGGGGGCCAACAGTACAAAGGGGAGATAGTAAAGCAGGTGGCAACAGCAACAAAAAAAATCCAACAACAGTGACACAGTAAGAAGGGATTACAGAAGCTGAGAATGTATAAGATGGGCCCCTTTAAACAGAATTCCATCTTCAGGGTAGCATCTAGAAGCTCGAGACGGCGATTTCACAATCGACTGATTGGGAGCGGGACCAATCGGAGAGCTCTACCAAAGAGCCGGCCCAGGCCTGAGGGGCCGAGCGGCCTCCTTCTGTGCTGTATGAATCCTCATGAGTAAAAAGAGAGAATGCTGGAAACACTCGGCAGGTCGGGCAGCATCTGTGGAGAGAGAAACAGAGTCAATGTTTCAGGTCGCTGATTTTTCATCAGAATCATTAAAATTTACAGCACAGAAGGAGGCCATTCGGCCCACCGTGTCCGTGCCGGCCGACAAAGAGCTATCCCAGTCTAATCCCACTTTCCAGCTCTTGGTCCGTAGCCCTGCAGGTTAAGGCACTTCAAGTGCATATCCAAGTACTTTTTAAATGCGATGAGGGTTTCTGCCTCTACCACCCTTTCAGGCAGTGAGTTCCAGACCCCCACCACCCTCTGGGTGAAAACATTTCTCCTCAACTCCCCTCTAATCCTTCTACCCATTAATTTAAATCTGTGGCCCCCTGGTTATTGACCTCTCTGCTGTGGAACCGGAAGATGCTTTTGTCTGAATCATCATTAATGCGGTGAGATTTGGGTGGGGGGGGAGTGACCGAGGATCCAGAGTCAAGCGGAACGTGAAAGGGAATCTAGGCCAGCGCCGCAGGCTGTCATTAAGCTGCCTCACGCTGGCAGCAATGCTGCAAGATGAGCTTTGGTGTGTAAATGATTTCTTAAACAGTGTGATGACTGGAGACATTTATACACAGGGAGCAGTGCTCCGTGGAATCCCTGCTACATAATTATTCCAATCACTGATGCGAGCGGGATTCAGAGCTCCCGCTGACAGGAGTGTTTGCGCAATAAACAAAATAAAATGATTCGAAGCCTCCGTTGGTAAATGCATTCCATACTGCGGTGCTTGGGCAGAATCTGCTTTGTTCAGGGGCTCTCACCATCACTGCAGGCTCGACAACTGGTCTCAACGCGCCCAGAGTAAGGAGGCTCAATGGGCCCTGCTCATGATCACTCTCCAGTGACCAGTGCTGGTCTGTGTCTGTGTCTCTCTCACTCTGTCTGTGACTGTGTCTGTGTCTCTCTCACTCTGTCTGTGACTGTGTCTATGTCTGTGTCTCTGTCTGTGTGTCTATATCTGTGTCGCTGTGTGTGTGCTGTGTGTATGTTTGTGTGTGTGTGTGTGAATCTGTGTGTCTCTGTGTGTGTTTATAGGTGTCTGTCTCTATGTCTTTTTATGTGTCTGCGTCAGTGTCTGTGTGTGTGTGTGTGTGTCTGTGTCTGTGTGTGTGTGTGTGTGTCTGTGTGTGTGCCTGTGTGTGTGTCTGAGTGTGTCTGAGTGTGTGTGTCTGAGTGTGTCAGTGTGTGTGTGTGTGTGTGTCTGAGTGTGTGTGTGTGTCTGTGTAGGTGTGTGTGTCTGTGTGTGTGTGTCTGAGTGTCTGAGTGTGAGTGTGTCTGTGTATGTGTGTGTGTGTGTGTCTGAGTGTGTCAGTGTGTGAGTGTGTGTGTGTCTGAGTGTGTCAGTGTGTGTGTGTGTGTCTGTCTGTGTGTGTGTGTAGGTGTGTGTGTCTGTGTGTGTGTGTGTCTGAGTGTCTGAGTGTGAGTGTGTCTGTGTGTGTGTGTCTGAGTGTGTGAGTGTCTGAGTGTGTCTGTGTGTGTGTGTCTGAGTGTGTGAGTGTGGACAATGGGGAAGAAAAGGATTCGTTTTGGGTTTGACGTTCCCCCCACAGTCGAATATCTGCCACTTCTCACTGTCTAGCCTCGCGCTGGAGACTGAGCCTTTGGGCGAGGTACCGGGGAATGCTGGTCCGGTGCTGCTGCACCCAGGCAGCAGGAGAGGAAAGGTGAGAGTGTGAGAAAGTTGGGAATGCCATAGCAGTGCAATATGCGGGAGGATAGAGCTCGGCACCCACGGCTGCCTGCTTGATGATTTCTGCTTGTAATGGAGCTGTCAGTCCCCTGGGGTGGGGAAAGGGGGTGGGGGGGCAACACATGTGCTTCCCATAATGAGCAGATTAGAAAAATCATCAGGGGAGGTCCCCCACCCCAGGGGCACCCTACCTGTCACAGCACGGAGTCTATAGAAGCCCAGGTGCGGTTCGTTCCACCACTGCTGTAAGATAGGATTGACAATAAATGAAACACAACACTACGAAGCAAATCGTTACTTCAACTGAGCTGCTCCTGGTCTGTTTCACTCGAGACAGCAGCTCGCAAATTTGTCCAAAGGCGCCACCAGCTGGTCACAGCATTTAACTACACGGCGTGGACATGGTGCAGAATGCACAATGCCAGGTGAATGTCAAAAAGGGAAAGGAAGCCAAGAAATTATGCGGTCACAACTTACTATGAGCTGGAGAATAAAAAAAGAGACTTAGGCCTTGTATTTATACTGCACTGTTTTTCACGTCGCTCAGAAATGTCCCAAAGCATTTCGTACGGTAGCACTCTCGCCTCTGAGGGAACACTGCACTGTCGGAGGGGCAGTACTGAGGGAGTGCCGCAATGTCAGAGGGGCAGTACTGAGGGAGCGCTGCACTGTCGGAGGGGCAGTACTGAGGGAGTGCTGCACTGTCGGAGGGGCAGTACTGAGGGAGTGCTGCACTGTCGGAGGAGCTGTACTGAGGGAGTGCTGCACTGTCGGAGGGAAGTACTGAGGGAGTGCTGCACTGTTGGAGGGGCAGTACTGAGGGAGTGCTGCACTGTCGGAGGGGTAGTACTGAGGGATCGCTGCACTGTCGGAGGGGCAGTACTGAGGAAGTGCTGCACTGTCGGAGGGGTAGTACTGAGGGAGCGCTGCACTGTCGGAGGGGCAGTACGGAGGGAGCGCTGCACTATCGGAGGGAAGTACTGAGGGAGTGCTGCACTGTCGGAGGGGCAGTACTGAGGAAGTGCTGCACTGTCGGAGGAGCAGTACTGAGGGAGCGCTGCACTGTCGGAGGGGCAGTACTGAGGGAGCGCCGCACTGTTGGAGGGGCAATGCTGAGGGAGTGCTGCACTGTTGGAGGGGCAGTGCTGAGGGAGCGCCGCACTGTCGGGGGGCAGTACTAAGGGAAAGGCGCACTGTCGGAGGGGCAGTACTGAGGGAGCGCTGCACTGTCGGAGGGGCAGTACTGAGGGAGTGCTGCACTGTTGGAGGGGCAGTACTGAGGGAGCGCTGTACTGTCGGAGGGGCAGTACTGAGGGAGCGCTGCACCATCGGAGGGTCAGTACTGAGGGAGTGCTGCACTGTCGGAGGGGCAGTACTGAGGGAGCGCCGCACTGTCGGAGGGGCAGTACTGAGGGAGTGCCGCACTGTCGGAGGGTCAGTGCTGAGGGAGAGCTGCACTGTCGGACGGGCAGTACTGAGGGAGCGAGGCACTGTCGGAGGGGCAGTACTGAGGGAGCGCCACACTGTCAGAGGGGCAGTACTGAGGGAGCGCCACACTGTTAAAGGGGCAGTGCTGAGGGAGCGCCGCACTGTCGGAGGGGCAGTGCTGAGGGAGCGCCGCACTGTCAGAGGGGCAGTACTGAGGGAGCGCCCCACTGTCGGAGGGGCAGTGCTGAATGAGTGCTGCACTGTCGGAGGGGCAGTGCTGAGGGAGCGCCGCACTATCGGGGGGCAGTACTGAGGAAGCGCCGCACTGTCGGAGGGGCAGTGCTGAGGAAGTGCCGCACTGTCGGAGGGGCAGTACTGAGGGAGCGCTGCACTGTCGGAGGGGCAGTACTGAAGGCGCGCCGCATGTCGGAGGGGCAGTACTGAGGGAGCGCCGTACTGTCGAGGGGACAGTACTGAGGGAGCGCCGCACTGTCAGAGGGGCAGTACTGAGGGAGCGCCGCACTGTCGGAGGGGCAGTACTGAGGTAGCGCCGCACTGTCGGAGGGGCAGTACTGAGGGAGCACCGCACTGTCGGAGGGGTAGTACTGAGGGAGCGCCATACTGTTGGAGGGGCAGTACTGAGGGAGCGCCGCACTGTCAGAGGGGCAGTGCTGAGGGAGCGCCACACTGTCGGAGGGGCAGTGCTGAGGAATGCTGCACTGTCGGATGGGCAGTACTGAGGGAGTGCTGCACTGTCGGAGGGGCAGTACTGAGGGAGTGCTGCACTCTCGGAGGGGCAGTACTGAGGGAGTGCTGCACTGTCGGAGGGACAGTACTGAGGGAGCGCCGCACTGTCGGAGGGGCAGTACTGAGGGAGCACAGCACTGTCGGAGGGGCAGTACTGAGGGAGCGCCGCACTGTCGGAAGGGCAGTGCTGAGGGAATGCTGCACTGTCGGAGGAGCAGTGCTGAGGGAGCGCCACACTGTCAGAGGGGCAGTGCTGAGGGAGCGCCACACAGTCGGAGGGGCAGTGCTGAGGGAGTGCTGCACTGTCGGATGGGCAGTACTGAGGGAGTGCTGCACTGTCGGAGGTGCAGTACTGAGGGAGTGCTGCACTGTCGGAGGGGCAGTACTGAGGGAGTGCTGCACTGTCGGAGGGGCAGTACTGAGGGAGCGCTGCACTGTCGGAGGGGACAGTACTGAGGGAGCGCCGCACTGTCAGAGGGGCAGTACTGAGGGAGCGCCGCACTGTCGGAGGGGCAGTACTGAGGTAGCGCCACACTGTCGGAGGGGCAGTACTGAGGGAGCACCGCACTGTCGGAGGGGTAGTACTGAGGGAGCGCCATACTGTTGGAGGGGCAGTACTGAGGGAGCGCCACACTGTCAGAGGGGCAGTGCTGAGGGAGCGCCACACAGTCGGAGGGGCAGTGCTGAGGGAGTGCTGCACTGTCGGGTGGGCAGTACTGAGGGAGTGCTGCACTGTCGGAGGTGCAGTACTGAGGGAGTGCTGCACTGTCGGAGGGGCAGTACTGAGGGAGTGCTGCACTGTCGGAGGGGCAGTACTGAGGGAGCGCCACACTGTCGGAGGGGCAGTGCTGAGGAATGCTGCACTGTCGGATGGGCAGTACTGAGGGAGTGCTGCACTGTCGGAGGGGCAGTACTGAGGGAGTGCTGCACTCTCGGAGGGGCAGTACTGAGGGAGTGCTGCACTGTCGGAGGGACAGTACTGAGGGAGCGCCGCACTGTCGGAGGGGCAGTACTGAGGGAGCACAGCACTGTCGGAGGGGCAGTACTGAGGGAGCGCCGCACTGTCGGAAGGGCAGTGCTGAGGGAATGCTGCACTGTCGGAGGAGCAGTGCTGAGGGAGCGCCACACTGTCAGAGGGGCAGTGCTGAGGGAGCGCCACACAGTCGGAGGGGCAGTGCTGAGGGAGTGCTGCACTGTCGGAGGTGCAGTACTGAGGGAGTGCTGCACTGTCGGAGGGGCAGTACTGAGGGAGTGCTGCACTGTCGGAGGGGCAGTACTGAGGGAGCGCTGCACTGTCGGAGGGGACAGTACTGAGGGAGCGCCGCACTGTCAGAGGGGCAGTACTGAGGGAGCGCCGCACTGTCGGAGGGGCAGTACTGAGGGAGTGCTGCACTGTCGGAGGGGCAGTACTGAGGGAGTGCTGCACTGTCGGAGGGGCAGTACTGAGGGAGCGCTGCACTGTCGGAGGGGCAGTACTGAGGGAGCGCCGCACTGTCGGAGGGGCAGTGCTGAGGGAGTGCTGCACTGTCGGAGGAGCAGTGCTGAGGGAGCGCCGCACTGTCGGAGGGGCAGTACTGAGGGAGCGCTGCACTGTCGGAGGGGCAGTACTGAGGGAGCGCCGCACTGTCGGAGGGGCAGTACTGAGGGAGTGCTGCGCTGTTGGAGGGGCAGTACTGAGGGAGCGCTGTACTGTCGGAGGGGCAGTACTGAGGGAGTGCCGCACTGTCGGAGGGGCAGTACTGAGGGAGCGCCGCACTGTCGGAGGGGCAGTACTGAAGGAGCGCCGCATGTTGGAGGAGCAGTACTGAGGGAGCGCCGTACTGTCGAGGGGACAGTACTGAGGGAGCGCCGCACTGTCAGAGGGGCAGTACTGAGGGAGCGCCGCACTGTCGGAGGGGCAGTACTGAGGTAGCGCCACACTGTCGGAGGGGCAGTACTGAGGGAGCACCGCACTGTCGGAGGGGTAGTACTGAGGGAGCGCCATACTGTTGGAGGGGCAGTACTGAGGGAGCGCCACACTGTCAGAGGGGCAGTGCTGAGGGAGCGCCACACAGTCGGAGGGGCAGTGCTGAGGGAGTGCTGCACTGTCGGATGGGCAGTACTGAGGGAGTGCTGCACTGTCGGAGGTGCAGTACTGAGGGAGTGCTGCACTGTCGGAGGGGCAGTACTGAGGGAGTGCTGCACTGTCGGAGGGGCAGTACTGAGGGAGCGCCGCACTGTCGGAGGGGCAGTACTGAGGGAGCACCGCACTGTCGGAGGGGTAGTACTGAGGGAGCGCCATACTGTTGGAGGGGCAGTACTGAGGGAGCGCCGCACTGTCAGAGGGGCAGTGCTGAGGGAGCGCCACACTGTCGGAGGGGCAGTGCTGAGGGAGTGCTGCACTGTCGGATGGGCAGTACTGAGGGAGTGCTGCACTGTCGGTGGGGCAGTACTGAGGGAGTGCTGCACTGTCGGAGGGGCAGTACTGAGGGAGCGCTGCACTGTCGGTGGGGCAGTACTGAGGGAGCGCTGCACTGTCGGAGGGGCAGTACTGAGGGAGTGCTGCACTGTCGGAGGGGCAGTACTGAGGGAGCGCTGCACTGTCGGTGGGGCAGTACTGAGGGAGCGCTGCACTGTCGGAGGGGCAGTACTGAGGGAGCGCCGCACTGTCGGAGGGGCAGTGCTGAGGGAGTGCTGCACTGTCGGAGGAGCAGTGCTGAGGGAGCGCCGCACTGTCGGAGGGGCAGTACTGAGGGAGCGCTGCACTGTCGGAGGGGCAGTACTGAGGGAGCGCCGCACTGTCGGGGGGGCAGTACTGAGGGAGTGCTGCGCTGTCGGAGGGGCAGTACTGAGGGAGAGCTGCACTGTCGGAGGGGCAGTACTGAGGAGCGCCGCACTGTCAGAGGGGCAGTACTGAGGGAGCGCCGCACTGTCTTTCGGATGAGACGTTAAACCGAGTCCCTGTCTGCCCTCTCAGTTAATGTAAAAGATCCCATGGCCACTATTTTGAAGAAGAGCTGGGGAGTTCTCCCCGGTGTCCTGGGGCCAATATTTATCCCTCAATCAACATCACTAAAATAGATCATCTGGTCATTATCACATTGCTGTTTGTGGGAGCTTGCTGTGCGCCAATTGGCTGCCGCGTTTCCCACATTACAACAGTGACTGCACTTCAAAAAGTACTTCATTGGCTGTAAAGTGCTTTGGGATGTCCTGAGGTTGTGAAAGGTGCTATATAAATGCAATCTTTTTCTTTTACTCCAGGGCTTCAGCAGGTAATCAGTGCAGTGCTGAGGGAATACTGCAGTGACAGACCTTCCCTTTCTCACGGTCGCTCATGCCTCACAATCGAAGGTCTATCAATAGTGGCTACATCTGTTAATCTGGTGCAGCTGCCTGGTTGGTGGGGATTACATTTGGTGCTGGCCATGGTGTTGATTTATTTTAAATTCATTCCTGGGAAGTGGGCGTCGCCGGCAAGCCCAGCATTTATTGCCCATCCCTAGTTGCCCTTGAGAAGGTGGTGGTGAGCCACCTTCGTGAACCGTTGCAGTCCATGTGGTGAAGGTGCTCCCACAGTGCTGTTAGGGAGGGAGTTCCAGGTTTTTGACCCAGCGACGATGAAGGATCGGCCGATATATTTCCAAATCAGGATGGTGTGTGACTTGGAGGGGAACTTGGAGGTGGTGGTGTTCCCATGCGCCTGCTGCCCTTGCCCTTCCAGGTGGTAGAAGTTGCGGGTTTGGGAGGTGCTGCCGAAAAAGCCTTGGTGAGTTGCTGCAGTGCTTGTGTTGGGTGGAGACTGCACTTGGAGCTGGCCATGGTGTTGGATGAAGTCTGGACCTGGAGCAGTCCATGGTGTTGGGTGAAGACTGGACCTGGAGCTGTCCATGGTGTTGGGTGGAGACTGGACCTGGAGCTGTCCATGGTGTTAGATGGAGACTGTAACTGGAGCTGTCCATTGTGTTAGATGGAGACTGGACCTGGAGCTGTCCATGGTGTTAGATGGAGACTGGACCTGGAGCTGTCCATGGTGTTGGGTGGAGACTGGACCTGGAGCTGTCCATGGTGTTAGATGGAGACTGGACCTGGAGCTGTCCATGGTGTTAGATGGAGACTGGACCTGGAGCTGTCCATGGTGTTGGGTGGAGACTGGACCTGGAGCTGTCCATGATGTTGGGTGGAGACTGGACCTGGAGCTGTCCTTGGTGTTAGATGGAGACTGGAGCTGTCCATGGTGTTGGGTGGAGACTGTAACTGGAGCTGTCCATGGTGTTGGGTGGAGACTGGACCTGGAGCTGTCCATGGTGTTAGATGGAGATTGGACCTGGAGCTGTCCATGGTGTTAGACGGAGACTGGACCTGGAGCTGTCCATGGTGTTGGATGGAGATTGGACCTGGAGCTGTCCATGGTGTTAGATGGAGACTGGACCTGGAGCTGTCCATGGTGTTAGATGGAGACTGGACCTGGAGCTGTCCATGGTGTTGGGTGGAGACTGTACCTGGAGCTGTCCATGGTGTTGGGTGGAGACTGTACCTGGAGCTGTCCATGGTGTTGGGTGGAGACTGGACCTGGAGCTGTCCATGGTGTTGGGTGGAGACTGGACCTGGAGCTGTCCATGGTGTTGGGTGGAGACTGGACCTGGAGCTGTCCATGGTGTTGGGTGGAGACTGGACCTAGAGCTGTCCATGGTGTTGGGTGGAGACTGGACCTGGAGCTGTCCATGGTGTTGGGTGGAGACTGGACCTGGAGCTGTCCATGGTGTTGGGTGGAGACTGGACCTGGAGCTGTCCATGGTGTTGGGTGGAGACTGGACCTAGAGCTGTCCATGGTGTTGGGTGGAGACTGGACCTGGAGCTGTCCATGGTGTTGGGTAGAGACTGGACCTGGAGCTGTCCATGGTGTGAGATGGAGACTGGACCTGGAGCTGTCCATGGTGTGAGATGGAGATTGGACCTGGAGCTGTCCATGGTGTTTGGTGGGGAATATCTGCCTCTTTTGACAGGGCAGGGTATCAAGGGATACGGAGCAAAGGTGGGAGAATGGAGTTTAGGTGCCGATCAGCCATGATCTGATTGAATGGCAGAGCAGGCTCAAGGGGCTGAATGGCCTCCTCCTGTTCATAATGTTCCTAAAGTGGGTTCAGTTAGATGTAGACACCAGCTCAAATGCACAAACAAGTCATTCCATTAAGCGAAATCCTCCCAATTTACCACCATCAATTCATACAATAACACCAAAAAAAAACACAGATTAGCTGGTGATTCACTGTTGTTTACAGGATATTTCTGGCACTGTAATAGTAGAAAAGTACTGCATTGGGTGAACCGGTCTGAGATTTTTGACAGGCTTGTGTGCTATATATTAATGCAAGAATTATTTATTATTCCGAAATATATCAAAGGAATTGGGGCCCCCAAATTTCATTAGTTTTTTTAGACCGGGTTGGAGTGGAAATTGGGGCTTCTGGTGTCCACCCTCTTCTGTGCAGATGTCAGCCGTGGCTCAGTTGATTGCCTCTGAGTCAGAAGTTTGTGGGTTCACGCCCCACTCCAGGGACTTGTGTACATAAATCTAGGCCAACACTCCAGTGCAGTGCTGAGGGAGTGTTGCACTGTTGGAGGTGCCGTCTTTCGGATGATGCCTTCTCAGGTGGACATAAAAGATCCTGTGGCACTATTTCAAACTAACACCTAAAAGATATAGATTATCTGGTTATTATCACAACGCTGTTCGTGGGAGCTTGCTGTGCGCAAATTGGCTGCCTCGCCTACATTACAACAGTGGCTACACTTCAAAAGTACTTCATTGGCTGTGAAGCGTTTTGGGACTTCCTCAGGTCGTGAAAGGCGCTATAGAAATGCAAGTCTCTCTCATTTTCAGTAAAAGAGATGGGACTTTCTATTTTGTTATTATTTTCTACCACCTCCTTCTCTTCCTGGGTCTCTCCTCCTAGAGTGCCAGCCTTTGATAAGAGGGCAGAGAGATGGGCCTCTGCCAATGAGGTTGTCATATTGACACTGAGAGTTGGGTGAGGCTTTGTCTAATACTTCCGCACTCATTCTGAGCATCACCAGATCAATTGATCCAACCCTTAAAGGATGTGGGAGGGAAGCGTTGGCTAAGAGAGGTACTGTGAGGTTAGAAACCCTGTAACAGAAGAAAGGTCACCCATCACATTGCTCGTACAGACTGAAGGTCCTGTTGTTTACTGGGATGTATTTTAAATCTCCGTGCTGAATAATAGAATGCAACTCTAAAACTGGACAGAGGGTGGGATAAAGGTGGAGGAGGGGATTGGGTTAAAGGTGGAGGAGGGGATGGGGTTAAAGGTGGGGGAGGGGATGGGGTTAAAGGTGGAGGAGGGGATGGGGTTAAAGGTGGGGGAGGGGTTGGGGTTAAAGGTGGAGGAGGGGATGGGGTTAAAGGTGGAGGAGGGGATGGGGTTAAAGGTGGGGGAGGGGGTGGGGTTAAAGGTGGGGGAGGGGGATGGGGTTAAAGGTGGGCGAGGGGGTGGGGTTAAAGGTGGGGGAGGGGGAGAACATTTGCATATTCATTTACCTTAAGGGGTTACATTGTTCACCTTAGACCATGGCCCCTGAATAACAAGTTTCAGTGCAGGCCTAGACAATGGGCCGGGCCTTCAACATTTTGAATACGAATGCTAACAGAAACCAACAACTTCGCACATGCAGTCACTTTGGGAAGGTTGCATTGTCAGAAAGGTATCTCTAATCAATGGACAATACGAGGGACAATTCACACATTTTGATACGGCCATCGTATGCATAGGAGAGGCCAGGATATGTGTTTCAAGATTGCAAGTTGGTTTGGGTTTAAGTAAAAGATCACTTCGAAGACGGTGGTGTGGGAAGCCAATGGCAGAACAGCGAACAGAAAGATTCGGGCCTACAATCAACTCCAAGAGACAGCCGATCGGGAGTGGTGATTGTTTGTTTCAGTCAAATCATAGAGGGGGCTTTTGTGATCGAGTCTGAGTGAGTTTGTGAGTTTCAGTCAGATCACAATAAGGGCTTTGTGATTGAGTCTGGGTAACTTTATATGCAACAGTCAAATTACGGACGGGTTTAACTGTGTCATATTGTGTCAATGCCAATGACCCTTGCATAGGGGTTTGTATTTTGGGGTTGTTAGCCTGATATAAATCGTAGGGATTTATACTGGGGAAGTAATTGTGTGTGTGTGTTCAATAAACGACAAATCAAAGGTTGAGACAAAACCCTGTGCCGTGTGTATTTTGTTCTTATAAATCCTGACGTCCAAGAACTGTGTGTAACGGGGGACCAGTATCGGAGAAAACCCCTTACAGATGGTTCGACTGCTCTTGCATTTTATGAAACGTCTATTTCAAACATTCGAACACTTGATCAAGTGGCTGATTGCTCAAGTGCTAGAACATGGTCGCCACGCATGGAATTATTCAAAAAGAAAAAGAAAGACTTGCATTTCTATGGCGCCTTTCATAACCACCGGACATCCCAAAGCGCTTTACAGCCAATGAAGTACTTTTTGGAGTGTAGTCACTGTTGTAATGTAGGAAATGCAGCAGCCAATTTGAGCACAGCAAGCTCCCACAAACAGCAATGTGATAATGACCAGATCATCTGTTTTACTGATGTTGATTGAGGGATAAATATTGGCCCAGGACACCGGGGAGAACTCCCCTGCTCTTCTTCGAAATAGTGCCATGGGATCTTTTACGTCCACCTGAGAGAGCAGACGGGGCCTTGGTTTAATGTCTCATCCGAAAGACGGCACCTCTGACAGTGCAGCGCTCCCTCAGCACTTCTCTTCTTCTTTGGCAGTCCCTTGGAACCGAGGATGACTTGCTTCCACATTAAAAATGAGTTCTCAGGTGACTGATGAGTCCAATGCGGGACCTACAGTCTCTGTCACAGGTGGGGGCAGACGGTGGTTGAAGGGGTGGGTGGGTGGGGTGCTTGGGTTGACGTGCGCTGCTTGCGCTTGGCTTCCGCTTGCTCCCGGCGAAGAGACTTGAGGTGTTCGGTGCCTTCCCGGATGCTTCTCCTCCACTTTGTGCGGTCTTGGGCCAGGGATTCCCAGGTGTCGGTGGGGATGTTACACTTTTTCAAGGAGGCTTTGAGGGTGTCCTTGAAGCGTTTCCTCTGCCCACCTGGGGTTCTCTTGCCGTGTCGGAGCTCCGAGTAGAGCGCTTGTTTTGGGAGTCTCGTATCGGGCATGGGGACGATGTGACCCGTCCATCGGAGCTGATCGAGCGTGATCAAAACTTCAATGCTGGGGATGTTGGCCTGAGCGAGAACACTGACGTTGGTGCACCTATCCTGCCAATGGATTTGCAGGATCTTGCGGAAGCAGCGTTGGTGGTACCTCTCCAGTGCTTTGAGGTGCCTGCTGTACATGGTCAATGTCTCTGAGGCATACAGCAGTGCGGGTATCACTGCTGCTCTGTAGACCATGAGCTTAGTGCCGGGTTTGAGGTCCTGGTCTTCAAACACTCTCTTCCTCAGGTGACCGAAGGCTGCACTGGCATACTGAAGGCGGTGTTGGACTTCATCATCGATGTCTGCCCTTGTTGACAGTAGGCTCCCGAGGTATGGAAAGTGGTCCACGTTGTCCAAGGCCTTGTCGTGGATCTTGATAATCGGGGGGCAGTACTGTGTGGCGAGGGCAGTTTGGTAGAGGACCTTTGTCTTACAGATGTTTAGTGTAAGCCCCACGCTCTCGTACGCTTCGGTGAAGGTGTTGACAATGGTTTGGAGTTCGACCTCCGAGTGAGCGCAGACGACAGAGGCTGGGACGACCTTGGATCTGGACTGGAGGCGACGGAGGTTGAACAGTTTCCCGTTTGTTCTGTAAATTAGCTCCAATCCAGCGGGGAGCTTACTGAGATGGAGCATTGCAGCAAGGAGTGTCAGCCAGGACTTATTGTGCTCAAGTCTCTGGAGTGGGACTTGAACCCACAACCTTCTGACTCAGAGGCGAGAGTGCTACCCACTGAGCCACGGCTGACACACCATGTGGCCTCTTTGTCCCTGGAGGTTTCGTCACACGACCAACCACCTGCAACCAATCAAACAGACTTAATTTCCACACCCCCCTCCCCCACCAGCTCCAATATTTTTATGGCTAATTAAAAAAAAAGTCAATGAAAATGTTAACAAGAGCGGGCAATTATTTTAACACTCCTCTGATTGTTTTCTCTCGGGTGGCTGGCTTTTCATTGCTTCAAATTTCCGGTCACTCCGGGAACCATTGGCAACCCTACTGCCACATTGTGTTGCATTCACCACAAACAGCACAGCAGATGTCAGCAGTGCTCCATCAAGTGGAAGCTCAGTCAAAGACACAGCTCCGGCCAACATCTCCATTAAACGGGCTGCTTTCCTCAGGACTACAGCCTCACCAGCCCCTCTCAGTGCTCCACCTCCCTTCTGCAGGGACGGATTTTTGCCCCCCTTCCACCCCCACGCCTCTAAAGAAAGAAAGACTTGCATTTCTACAGCGCCTTTCACGACCTCAGGACGTCCCAGAGCGCTTTACAGCCAGTGAAGTACTTTTTTTTTTAAAGTTGCTGTAATTCAGGAAACGCGACAGACAATTTGTGCAGCAATTAATTAAACAAGCAAATCGTCTGGGTTTTTCTCTTAAGTGATGTTGGTTGAGGGATAAATATTGGCCCAGGACACCAGGGAGAACTCCCCTGCTCTTCTTCAAAATAGTGGCCGTGGGATCTTTTACATCCACCTGAGAGAGCAGACAGGGCCTCGGTTTAACATCTCATCCGAAAGACGGCACCTCCGACAGTGCAGCGCTCCCTCAGTGTTGGCCTAGATTATGTGCTCAAGTCTCTGGAGTGGGACTTGAACCCCCGACCTTCTGACTCAGAGGTGCAAGTGCTGCCCATTCAGCCATAGCTGGTGCCTAATATCATCTGCATACTGGGATACCCTTATTTACTAGCTCTCTCTCTCTCTGTCTCTCTCTGTGGGCAGCACATTGAAGGAGAGCGATCAGTGATGGCTCCCAGCTCTGGCACCACGCCATGAACAAAGACAGCACAGACAGCAGAGACAGCAGAGTCTGTCCAAGGCCACAGGCCAACCTTCAGCTCGTTTCGCTTTCGTTCACCAAACCCTCGATCATTCCGGCCCGATTTCACGCGACAGTGCACTTTCTGATCAGCCCCAGGGTAGAGATGACCTTGCCAGCCTGTGCTTCCTGTATCTGTGGGCATCTCCACTTCACTGGTTACATCCTTTGCTGTCATTTTGGTTTTTGGTTTTTTCTTTAACCACTTGCTTCAGTTTCAATAGAATATTCTGGAAGTGACTGCTCTCCCCTCCCACTCTGTTGCAGCTCTATAAAAGGTTGACAAATAACCACACTGCCAAAGTACAACAAGTACAACGTACGCCCTGTGCTTTCCAGTCGTCACAGGGTTGTGTTAAAAGTAACTGCAGTCACACACTCCTGAAAATGCTGCCGTCCCTTGTTTATTCCTCACAATATAAGACCATAAGAAATAGGAGCAGGAGTCGGCCATTCAGCCCCTCGAGCCTGCTCCGCCATTCAATAAGATCATGGCTGATCTTCGACCTCAACTCCTCTTTCCCGCCCGATCTCCATATCCCTCAATTCCCCTAGAGTCCAAAAATCCATCAATCTCAGCTCTGAATATACTCAACTCAGCATCCACAGCCCTCTGGGGCAGAGAATTCCAAAGATTCACAACCCTCTGAGTGAAGAAATTTCTCCTTATCTCAGTCCTAAATGGCCGACCCCTTATCCTGAGACTGTGACCCCGTGGTTCTAGACACTCCAGCCAGGGGGAAACAACCTCTCAGCATCTACCCTGTCAATCCCCCTCAGAATCTTGTATGTTTCAATGAGAGCAACAGCGTGATGCCATTAGTGGCAAACCTTAAGAGCAGTTACAGCCTCTGTCCATTTTCTGCATTGAACCAGACCAGATGCATTAGCGTATGACAGCTAAAACACCAATTATGATCGGTGGATCCAACTTCAGGAAGCTAAGCTAGTGTCTTCTACATTATCGCTATCCGCTAAGTGCAAGTTTAAAATGGAATCCAGCCATAATGTTTACTCGTTCTTTTAAGCCCGCTTCACAATCATAGAATCACAGAATCATATGGCATAGAAGGAGGCCATTCGGCCCATCGTGCCTGTGCCGGCTCTTTGAAAGAGCTCTCCAACTAGTCCCACTCCCCCCTGCTCTTTCCCCATAGCCCTGCAAATTTTTAAATATTTATCCAATTCCCCTTTTGAAAGCAACTATTGAATCTGCTTCCACCGCCCCTTCAGGCCGTGCGTTCCAGATCACCATAACTCACTAGGTAAAAAAAATGTCGCCTCATCTCCCCTCTGGTTCTTTTACCAATTGTCTTAAATCTGTCTCCTCTGGTTCCCGACCCTCCTGCCAGTGGAAAAGATTCTCCTTATTTACCCCATCAAAACCGCTCATACTATTACATTTTTTTTTTAAAAAGGCCTCCCCGATGACTCGCTTGGTAAAGGCACTGCCAGGCAGACTGTGAAGGTCCGACTTTGAATCCCGAGTCTGCGCTAAATTCGCTGATTCTCAGCTGGGATGCAGTTGGAGTTCAGTGCCCCTGGTATATGTGTCAGCCGTGGCTCCGTGGGCAGCACCCTCGCCTCTGATGTCAGGAAGTTGTAGGTTCGCAGTCCCACTCCAGGGATGTGAGCCCCAAATCTAGGCTGACACTCTAGTGCTGTACTGAGGGAGCGCTGCACTGTCGGAGGTGCCGTCTTTCGATGAGACAGGTGGATGTAAAAGATCCCATGGCACTATTTCGAAGAAGAGCAGGGGGAGTTCTCCCCGGTGTCCTGGGGCCAATATTTATCCCTCAATCGACATCACTAAAACAGATGATCTGGTCATTATCACATTGCTGTTTGTGGGAGCTTGCTGTGTGCAAATTGTCTGCCCCGTTTCCCTACATTACAACAGTGACTACACTCCAAAAGTACTTAGTTGGCTGTAAAGTGCTTTGGGTCATCCTGAGGTTGTGAAAGGCACTATAGAAATGCAAATTGTTTCCCTTTCTTTAGATGCACGTTGCAGTGCAGTAAGATAGCAGATTGACGCTGTAGGAGCAGAGTGAACTTTAGATGACCTTGGCGCACGTGTCAAACTCCTTACGGTGCCATTGGCTGGAGTGCTGATCATTTCTAATGCGGTTTTACAGAGATCAACCAGCAGATTACAGCAGGCGCTCAAGGTAGCTCGGTGCAACTGCAACTGGGCAGCTACAAGGGTCTTAAGCTCCTCGCGTCACGCTGTAATCCTCCGGACCACAGCTAAGTACGCTGAGCACGAACAGGGGGAACTCAGGCTAGAACGCGCCTCGCTCAGGGGATTATGCAAAACACTGCAGGCCCACAGGCAGTGACACAGACTACGCGGCTGTATATGATCGCTCCATTTCGTAACCACACCAAGCCAAATTAAGTGAAGTTTAAAAAGGCTTCTGTCCTGCTTCAGTACGTTAGGTGTTGGCTATCTGGTGACAGATGGAACTAAAAGGGTCCGATCAGCTTCAACAATTTAGAACATAAGAACATAAGAAGTAGGAGCAGGAGTAGGCCATACGACCCCTCGGGCCTGCTCCGCCATTCAATAGGATCATGGCTGATCCGAACCTAGGCTCACGTCCACTCCCTGCCCGCTCCCCATAACCCTTAATTCCCTTATCAGCTAGGAAACTGTCTATCTCCGTTTTAAATGTATTTAATGTCGCAGCTTCCACAGCTCTCTGAGGGAGCAAATTCCATAGATTTACTACCCTCTGAGTGAAGAAGTTTCTCCTCATCTCAGTTTTGAAACGGCAGCCCCTTATTCTAAGATTATGCCCCCTAGTTCTAGTCTCACCCATCAGTGGAAACATCCTCCCCGCATCCACCCGATCAAGCCCTCTCACAATCTTATATGTTTCGATAAGATCGCCTCTCATTCTTCTGTATTTCAATGAGTAGAGGCCCAACCTACTCAACCTTTCCTCATAAGTCAACCCCCTCATCTCCAGAATCAACCGAGTGAACCTTCTCTGAACTGCCTCTAGAGCAAGTATATCTTTTCTTCAATATGGAAACCAAAACTGTACGCAGTACTCCAGGTGTGGCCTCACCAGTACCCTGTATAGCTGAAGCAAGACTTCCCTGCTTTTATACTCCATCCCCCTTGCAATAAAAGCCAAGATTCCATTGGCCTTCCTGATCACCTGCTGTACCTGCATACTAACCTTCTGTGTTTCATGCACCAGGACCCCCCAGATCCCTTTGTACTGTAGCACTTTGCAGTTTCTTTCCATTTAGATAATAACTTGCTCTTTGATTTTTTCTGCCAAAGTGCATAACCTCACACTTTCCAATTTGTTTCATTCGCGGGATTATACTGACCTGGGTAATCTCCAAGCAGCCCTTGCTCAGTGGGGCAGCACTCTCTCACCTCTGAGTCAGAAGGTTGTGGGTTCAAGTCCCACTCCAGAGACTTGAACACAAAATCTAGGCTGACGCTCCCAGTGCAGTACTGAGAGAGTGCTGCACTGTCGGCGGTGCCGTCTTTCGGATGAGACATTAAACCGAGGCCCTGTCTGCCCTCTCAGGTGGACGTAAAAGATCCCATGGCACTCTTTCGAAGAAGAGCAGGGGGAGTTATCCCCGGTGTCCTGGTCTATATTTATCACTAAAACAGATTATCTGGTCATTATCTGATTGCTGCTTGTGGGAGCTTGCTGTGCGCAAATTGGCTGCCGCATTTCCCACATTACAACAGTGACTACACTTCAAAAAGTACTTCATTGGCTGTAAAGCGCTTTGGGACGTCCTGAGGTTGTGAAAGGCGCTATAGCAATGCAAGTCTTTCTTTTCTTTACTGATTAATAACTGGCTGTGGCGGTGGGCACATGTTACAGGCTTGCTTCACCAGCTTGCCACGTGCTCTCTCTCCTCCACACCCTAGTTCCCTACCTTCATCATCTTCATTCTCTGGGTCTCACCCCATACTGGTCTCTTTATATGGTGATAGATTGGGAAATGTTGATATACAAAGGGACCTGTCCTTGTACACCAGTCACTGAAAGCAAACATGCAGGTGCAGCAAGCAGTTAGGAAGGCAAATGGTATGTTGGCCTTCATTGCAAGAGGATTTGAGTACAGGAGCAAGGATGTCTTACTACAGTTGTACAGGGCCTTGGTGAGACCACACCTGGAGTACTGTGTGCAGTTTTGGTCTCCTTACCTAAGAAAGGATATACTTGCCATAGAGGGATTGCAGCGAAGGTTCACCAGACTGATTCCTGGGATGGCAGGACTGTTGTATGAGGATAGATTGGGTCGACTAGGCCTGTATTCGCTAGAGTTTAGAAGAATGAGAGGGGATCTCATTGAAACGTATAAAATTCTGACAGAGCTAGACAGACTGGATGCAGGGAGGATGTCTCCCCTGGCTGGGGGGTCCAGAACGAGGGGTCACAGTCTCAGGATACGGGGTAGGACATTTAGGACTGAGATGAGGAGAAATTTCTTCACTCAGAGGGTGGTGAACCTGTGGAATTCGCTACCACAGAAGGCTGTGGAGGCCAAGTCACTGAATATATTTAAGAAGGAGATAGATAGATTTTTAGACACAAAAGGCATCAAGGGGTATGGGGAGAGAGCGGGAATATGGTATTGAGATAGAGGATCAGCCATGATCGCATTGAATGGCGGAGCAGGCTCGAAGGGCCGAATGGCCGACTCCTGCTCCTATTTTTCTATGTTTCTGTGTTTCTCTAAAAGAGAGACATACCAATGTGGACAATTGGCTGGGAGGAGGGGCTTGTTTTTAGAGTCTCTTTCCCTTGCCGGAGTGATCGGTGACACCCTGCAAATAAGAAATTAACTCCATTTCATTTTTATAATCGGGGCCATTCCTGGGACCAGTTAATAAGCCACTGTAACCTTCCTAATCCCCTCAGCAGTGAGTTACAGACTGGAACCTAACTGGCAGGGGGTGGAGTTCAGTCCATTTATATATAGAATGATGAATAACCGGGAGTGAGTTACAGACCGGAATCTGATCAAAGGGCTCAGATGGTTTATATATAGAATAACGGGTACCCAGGCTTTATAGGCATTGAAAACACAGCTGGGTGCAATGCTGGGAGAGCTACCATACCAGAGAAGAGGTGTTCGCTGATGTAAGATACCCTAGTCGTGTATACATATATACGCAGGATTAGGATTTGGTTTAATCTCATATAATTAAGGTTCTTGTTATCTTTTTACTTACTTGTGAATTTGTACTGTAGCTAGAAATACTGAAATGGTTAAAGATGTCCGTTCCCAGGATGTATTAGGATTCAATGTGTGAGGGTACAATTTAGCTGACTGCGCTGTTTAGCTTCTGCTGAAAGTGCAGCGTTTGTGATTCGTGTCTGTTGACTTCTTTTTGTCAATACAATCGGACCAAGATGATTAGTTACATGCCTAGATGGTAAACAAGTTGGCATCTGGTGTTTCGTTACTGTTATCAGGCCATAATGAATCATCTCGAGTGTGCGTGACTAGAGGCCTACAAAGATCTTGGGCTTCCCTTCATAATTTCTAGAGAGAGTCAGTTTCAAAAGGATCGATGAAGGTTGAGTTCAGCCAATGGCTCAGTGGGTATCACTCTCGCCTCTGAGTCAGAACGGTTGTGGGTTGAAGTCCCACTTCAGAGACTTGAAGCACAAAAATCTAGGCTGACACTCCAGTGCCAGTACTGAGGGAGTGCTTCACTGTCAGAGGTGCTGTGTTTCAGAAGTGACATTAAACCGAGGCCCCGCCTGCTCTCTCAGGTGGAAGTAAAAGATCCCATGGCCACTATTTCGAAGAAGAGCAGGGGAGTTATCCCCGGTGTCCTGGCCCAATATTTATCCCTCAACCAACATAACATAAAAAAAATTATCTGGTCAGTATCACATTGCTGCTTGTGGGAGTTTGCTGTGCGCAAATTGGCTGCCGCGTTTCCCACATTACAACAGTGACTACACTTCAAAAGTACTTCATTGGCTGTAAAGTGCTTTGGGACGTCTGCTATATTTGTTTTAATTTATTCGTTCACAGGATGCAGGTGTCGCCAGCAAAGTCAGCATTTATTGCCCATTCCTAATTGCCCTAGAGAAGGTGGTGGTCTTATACAACTGAGTGGCTTGCTGGGCCATTTCAGAGGGGCAGTTTAGAGTCAACCACATATTGCTGTGGGTCTGGAGTCACATATAGGCCAGACCAGGTAAGGACAGTAGATTTCCTTCTCTAAAGGACATTAGTGAACCAGGTGGGATTTTACGACAATCCGGTAGTTTCATGGTCGCCATTACTGACACTAGCTTTTGATTCCAGATTTATTTATTAACTGAATTTAAATTCCCCAGCTGCCGTGGCAGGGATTTGAACTCGCGTCTACTGGGATCAATTATCACAGAATCCCCACAGTGCAGATAGAGGCCATTTCGGCCCATCGAGCCTGCACCGACACATATCCCACCCTATCCCCGTAACCCCACGTATTTAATCCCCCTAACACTAAGGGTCAATTTATCATAGCCAAATCAACCTAACCCGCACATCTTTGGACTGTGGGAGGAAACCAGAGCACCCGGAGGAAACCCACGCAGACACGGGGAGAATGTGCAAACTCCACACAGACAGTCACCCGAGACTGGATTCGAACCCGGGTCCCTGGCGCTGTGAGGCAACAGTGCTAACCACTATGCCACCGTATTGCCAAGGCCTCTTGGATTACTAGTCCAGTGACAAAACCACTATACTACCGCTCCCATATAAATGCAAGTCTTTATTTCTTCTTTCTACCCAGAGGGGAAAACAGGGTAATTACGATTATTTCTCTGCATGCTTGTTAGTTAGACACATGGCGGGTGTCAAAGACTCGGTCAAACGCAGCAAAACGATTGAGTTGCAAAGCATAGTTGGTTGTCAGATTCGAATACTCTTGCATGTGAGCTGAATGAGCCCTTTCTCATCCATGACTTTCTTTCCCATCGGGGATCGGCCAGCATGCGGTGGTAGGACCGTGACCTAAATGGGTAAGTGCTGTCCTTTATTTATAGAGGGAGATGCACTCAGGGAGGCTTTCAATAAAGATGTTTCAACTTCTGTTGCTGTGCAAGCAGCAAGGGTTGTCTGAAGTGACAATCCGATTATGACGGTGTGCTGAGGGGGCCGCACGTCGACATCACCAGATCGATATAGCGGAAACAAATCGCTGGAATCATGGGCAGTAATTGCAGTTATACCGACACCTCCCACTGATGCCTAGATTGGCCGGAATACATCGTTAGCTTCGAGTCTGTCTCTGCAAGAGCAACTTTATCAGAGTACAAGCCTCATGGAGCACATTCCTTTTATCTTGTCTTTCCTATTAAGTATGTGTATTGATTCTAAATGCTGTTAATGGGCCCTCTAAGTAACTAAAAACTGGTCATCAACCATTGGGATTGGTATTGGTATTCAGTGCTGAGCTTTCAATTGGCTCATTGAACCCCTCAGGACTGGGCCTATTACTTGGCAATTGGAATACTATAGAAACAGAATCTATTTCCAATCTATTCAATCATGCTAATCGATCTTATTATGAACATGGTTAAATATGGAAGGGGAAATGACCAAAGCGAGGACAGGGGATCGGAGCGGAGCGGGGGATCGGAGCGGGGGGGGAGGGGGGTGACAGGGGATTGGAGCGGGGGGGGAAACATGGGATCGGAGCGGGGCGGGGCGGGGCGGGGCGGGACGGGGGATGGGGGATCGGAGCGGGGCGGGGACGGGGGATCAGAGCGGGGCGGGGGGGGAAGAGGGGATCAGAGCTGGGGAGTGAGGACAGGGGATCAGAGCGGGGGGGAGAGGACAGGGGATCGGAAGGGGGGGGGACAGGGGATCGGAGCGGGAGGGACAGGGGATTGGATCGGGGGAGAGGACGGGGATCAGAGCAAGATACCAAAGGAATGTCGAGTGCAATGATTCCTGATATCCTGTGATCATGAAGGTTCGTGCCAAGGAAGGTGGCCCGACAATGTTGAGAACTATAAGAGGTGTGGTCAGATAGGAAATGTGGAAATGAGCTTGATTCACCTTTAAAGAAAGAAGGAAAGACTTGCATTTAGCTAGCGCTTTTCATGACCTCAGGACGTTACATGCCGTGACTTGTTAGAATCATAGAATCTTACAGCACAGAAGGAGGCCATTCAGCCCGTCGTGCCTGTGCCGGCTCTTTGAAGGAGCTGTCCAATTAGTCCCACACCCCAGCCTTTTCCCCGTAACCCTGCAAATTAGTCCTCTTCCAGTACATCTCCAATTGCCTTTTGAAAGTTCCTGTGGAATCTGATTCCACCCTTTCAGGTAGCGCGTTCCAGATCTTAACAACCCTCTGTGTGAAGAAACTTCTCCTCATTTCCCCTCTAGTTCTTTTGCCAATTATTTTTAATCTACTTCCTTTGGTTACCGACCCACTTGCCAGAGGAAACAGTTTCTCCCTACTCGCTCTATCAAAACCCCTCATAATTTTGAACACCTCTATTAGGCCTCCCCCTTAACCTTCTCTGCTCAAAGGAGAACAATCCCAGCTTCTCCAATCTCTCCACATAACTGAACTCCCTCATCCCTGGTAAACCTCCTCTGTATCTTCTCCAGGGTACATAGATAAACACAGCAGTCATTTTTCACTCAGCAAGATCCCACAACAACCAAGAGATGAATGGCTAACCATGAATACAAAAGTAGGGCATTGGTGAGACCACATCTGGAGTACTGTGTACAGTATTGGTCTCCTTATTTAAGGAAGGATGTAAATGCGTTGGAAGCAGTTCAGAGAAGGTTTACTAGACTAATACCTGGAATGGGCGGGTTGTCTTATGAGGAAAGGTTGGACAGGCTATGCTTGTATCCGCTGGAGTTTAGAAGAATAAGAGGTGACTTGATTGAAACATATAAGATCCTGAGGGGTCTGGACAGGGTGGATGTGGAGAGGATGTTACCTCTTGTGAGAGAATCTAGAACTAGGAGTCACTGTTTAAAAATAAGGGGTCGCCCATTTAAGACAGAGATGAGGAGAATTTTTTTCTCACGGAGGGTCATGAGTCTTTGGAACTCTCTTCCTCAGAGGGCGGTGGAAGCAGAGTCTTTGGTGCAGAAATTCCGATCCCTATGGGTGTGTACGCGCTGTGTACCCACCCGTAGGGACATCGGAAATGCCGGTTTTAGGCATGCACAGCGCATGTGCTGGAAACCGGCATTTCCGATCTGTCAAGAAAGCTCTTGACAGATCCTCCGGCTGCCCGAGAGAAGGGCCTCTGCGAGCGGATAGTTTCGCTTTTTGGAGACCCTCCGCCCGCAGAAAACACTTACAATTCTTGCACCTGGTAAAAGCAGGCGTAAGGCCTGCTTTTACCAGGATAAGAGTTGAAAAATGTAAATCAGTGGAATTTTTTTTTTTAACATTTAAAAATACTTTAAAGAAAGGTAAGTTTATTTTTAGCCCTGTTAAAAACTTTAATTATTTTTTTCAAAAAATAAAATTTTTGTTTAAAATACTTAATTTATTGTAATTTAAAGTCATTTTAAAAATGTGATTTTTTTTAAAATTTATTTAAAGTTTTACTATGTTTTGGGGGTGATCTCCATTCATATATTTGACAGGTCTTCCTGTCAAATGTATGAAGGGAGATTCCCTTCTCTGATTGGCTCCCCATGGCCCACGTGATCCCCGGGACGCTGCGAACTACCTGCGCCTCTGGGATACGTGGGCCCTGCACACCGGCAGTTTGGAGAGGCCCAGCATCGGAGCTGTGTGCCTCCCGGGAGCCCTCCGGTCTTGGCACAGATTTTTCCAGATCGCAGCCCTCCTCCCGCGGGAGGCCTGCGATCGGAATATCTGGGCCATAGAATATTTTTAAGGCAGAGGTAGATAGATTCTTGTTGAGCAAGGGGGTGAAAGGTTATCGGGGGTAGGCGGGAATGTGGAGTAATCAGATCAGCCATGATCTTATTGAATGGTGGAGCAGGCTCGAGGGGCCGAGTGGCCTACTCCTGCTCCTAATTCGTATGCTCTTCTTCCAATATGAGAAGTCGCACAACACCAGGTTATAGTCCAACAGATTTATTTAAAATTACAAGCTTTCGGAGCTATCGATCGCCCCTTCTTCAGGTAAAGTTACTATGAGTGAATCTACAAAAATTCACAGAATATAAACACAGAAAAAATGCAGAGATACAATCTTTCCTTACATCAAAGACACACCAAGAGCACAGCCAAGACAATGAGATGTGTCCCAGGGGGTCCAACGTGTCAAAACCTGCTGTCTGCATATCCTCTCCATTTGGGTTTGTTTTTTGTGTTTGCTTTTTTGTGTTTGTTTTTTAAAAAACTGGAAAGACAGACAACGATGTCAAGTCACGTTCTGTAGCGTGACATGAACCCGATATCCCTATTGAGGCCGTCCTCATGAGTGCGGAACTTGGCTATCAGTTTCTGCTCGATGATTTTGCGTTGTGTATCTCGAAGGCCGCCTTGGAGAACGCTAACCCGCAGATCCGAGGCTGAATGCCCTTGACTGCTGAAGTGTTCCCCGACTGGGAGGCAACCATCCTGCCTGGCGATTGTTGCGCGGTGTCCGTTCATATGTTGTCTCAGTGTCTGCATGGTCTCGCCGATGTACCATGCTCTGGGGCATCCTTTCCTGCAACGTATCAGGTAGACAACGTTGGCCGAGTCACATGAGTATGTACCATGTACCTGGTGGGTAGCTTCCAATAGTGCTACGGGGTTATTAGCGAGTGACAGGGCCTTGGCTTAACGTCTCATCCAAAGGACAGCGCCTCCAACAACACAGCGCTTCCTCGGTGCCCCCTTATGAGCTCAAGTCTCGAGGGATTGGAAACCACATCCTCTGATCTGAAGATAAGAGTGCTGCTGACTGAACCAAGCTGCACTTCCGCACACTTGCAGTCTCTCCTCGTCCTGTGGCATTTTTCATGGCAATTCAACGGCGCGATCTCAGTGTATTTGGCAGCTTAGTTTCATGCCCACATCCCTGCATCACCATTTTTCTGCCACATTAAGTGGAGGCACTCAGGGACCCACTCCTAACATAAAAAATTGTAATTTATTTTACAAGCTATTTTTTTTTCTATGACAGGCACCAAAACTAAGGATAAGGGGACATTAATGTGGAAACGTTCGTTATTCTCCCTACGTTTTTCTTCCAGTTGAAGAAAGACTTGGGGGTGGGGGGGGAAATTGGGTTGGTTTGTGCCTCTCGTTAGCGCCTCCTGGTTGGGGCGCTACGATTGAATTTACGGCGGGGGGGGGCACTAACTTTTTCGGGTTTAGCGCCCTGGCGACATTAGCACCCCCCAATTTTTCCCCTTTGCATTTGTATAGCACCTTTCACAACCTCAGGATGTCTCAAAGCACCATGGGATCTTTTACATCCACCTGAGAGAGCAGACGGGGCCCTCGGTTTAACATCTAATCCGAAAGGCAGCACCTACCAACAGTGCGGCGCTCCCTCAGCACTGCACTGGGAGCGTCAGCCTAGATATTTGTGCTCAAGTCTCTGGAGTGGGATTTGAACCCACAGCTTTCAGACTCAGAAGTGAGAGAGTGCTACCCACTGAACCAGGCTGACTGTGCATCAGTCTACCTTGCCATAACAATAAAGATACATACTCGGCACATGGCTCATGGACAGACAACGGTCCCTTATCTAAGGGTGTGGTCGGAGCTGAGCGCCTTGGATATCATAGCACCAAAGCTGTGTTAAAATCCCAGGAGGCAAATGAATGGAGGTCCTTCTTTTTCTCATGCTAGGGTACATGCTAGTCGGCCTCCTGCATAGAACCATGACCGCGGATATCCACATGCCCACTTTCCACCAGGGAGGCCACTGGCCAGGGATTGGGAGCGGGATTCTGCTGGTTGGTTTTCTTCTCCCTAACCCGAGCTACACTGAAGCCAATTCCAGTATCGCCATTGAGCTGAGCACAGCACGCACACCAGGGATAGCACTTGGGACCTTGTGGCCTGCATGACAGTCGCGCGCTAACTTTAGCGAGGGAGCCACGAGGGATCTGCTATGTGACGCTGAATCTTTTGCGTCAGAATGACAGAGAGTACAATCTTCCTCAGCCCCTCTCCTCCCAAGCATCCCCTTGATAATTGTGCATGTATAAACATTTCCCAAGTGGCATTTGCAGGAGGAAGGAGCTTCATATATTTCACCCATAGTCCTGAGGGAAATCATTCAATTTTCTTGTCTCCTCATCACAAGCTTTACAGGAATCCCGCCCCAACCGTAGTTTTGCCATACGCGGATTTCACATATACACGGTTTCCACTCTGCGACAATTTTTGCCAACCGCGGTAGTGAAATTCGCGTATCCGCGGTTTTTAATTTAGGAATAAGGTAAATAACATGATTTTTATGCTTTTTATATTCTTTTTTACTGAATTTGCCAACCGCGGTTTTACTAACCACGGGGGTTTTCAAGGACGTATCCCCCGCGGTTGGGGAGGGATCCCTGTACTTCAACTTATTTAGTCTTTACAATCCTACTTTTTATTCTTCATTCTTGGGATGTGGGCATCGCTGGCAAGGCCGGCATTTATTGCCCAGCCCCAGTTGCCCTGAGAAGGTGGCTGTGGGGCCTCCTTCTTGAACCGCTGGAAGCAGTTTGATACAAACTGATTGTTGGCGGCTTAACTAGGGCATTTCAGAGGGCAGTTAAGAGTCAACCACCTTGGTGTGGGTCGGGAGTGAAAGATAGGCCAGACCGGGTAAGGATAGCATGTTTCCTTCCCTAAAGGGCATGAGTGAACCAGTTGGGTTTTTACGACAATCCGAAAACTTCATTGTCACTTGTACTGATACCAGTTTTCTTTCCATTTCCAGCCTTTTTATTAAAAAAACCTGGAGTCTTAGACTGTGGGATTTGAACTCACGTTCGGTCTAGATTATTAGTCCAGTAACATAACCACTACCCAGACTTACAGCGTTAAAGGCGCTATATAAATACAACTTGTTGTTGTTGTTATTTACTCTATCAAAACACTTTGGGCTGGATTTTGTCTTGGGGTCGGGTTGGGGTCGTGTCATCCGCATTTCGTGTTATCCACCCGCCTGCAATTGGATGTGGGAGATTGATGCAATTTTCACCTAATTGGGCAATTGAGTTCCAGCATGTGGGAACCCATGACCCAATTAGTGGTTTCAGTCTGAAAGTCGCCTCTGATGATGTCATCATTGCAGTGAGAGGACCTGGATGCAAAATGAGCAGCATCTCAGAGAGAGAGAGAGAGAGAGAGAGAGAATTTTTTTTGCAACCAAGTCCTCCCAGGCAGTCTCTGAAGACATTCAATGCAGCAGCATCAGAGGCGACTTTCAGACCTAATACTACTACTACCTTCATCATCACAATACTACTACTACCTTCATCACATCTCCGTTGTAATAGTGGACCTGCAGCTGATAGTCAGCTATCCACTTGTGCTCCTGCCAGGTTTCACTGGCGTGTTTCACATCAGGCGTACTTCACGTTGGAAAAGGGTTAAACTAGCTAAAACGTTTCAAAATGGCATTACAGAGCCAATTTAGGGCTTGTTAAGGGCTTTAATGGCCTCTCCCACCTCTTGGAGGTGGGACGGAGTCGGGAACCCCGACCCCGCAACTTTAACCCCCCACACGCCTCCAAACCCGACTCCACGGGTCATTGAAAATCCAGCCCTTTGTGATTTTGAACACCTCTATTAAATCTTCCCTTAACCTTCTCTGCTCCAAAGGAGAGAGTAAGGTTTACAGAGTTGAGCTTATTATAGTTCAAAAAAACGAAATTCTTGCATTTCTATAGCGCCTTTCACGACCTCAGGATGTTCAAAAGCTTTACAGCCAATGAAGTACTTTTTGAAGTGTAGTCACTGTTGTAATGTAGGAAACGCGGCAGCCAATTTGTGCACAGCAAGTTCCCACAAACAGCAATGTGATAATGACCAGATAATCTGTTTGTGATGTTGATTGAGGGATAAATATTGGCTTAGGACACCGGGGAGAACTCCCCTGCTCTCCTTCGAAATAGGGCCATGGGATCTTTTACGTCCACCTGAGAGAGCAGACGGGACCTCGGTTTAACGTCTCATCCGAAAGACAGCACCTCCAACAGTGCAGCACTCCCTTGTTACTTACACTGGGTGTGTCAACCTAGATTTTGTGGTCAAGTCTCATGGAGCTGGGACTCGAACCCACAACCTTCTGACACACAGGCAAGCAGGCGACTCACTGAACCACGGCCGACACCTAGTTGGACCAATAAGGGTAGCCCAGTGTCACCAGGACAGAAAGCGCTCCGTTCGTAAAACAATCGAACACGAGAGACCCACCAAACTAAGAGAAGCTTAGTGTCGGGTGGTGTGGTCCTAAGAGGAGATTACAAGGAACAGAAAGCAGTGTAGGAGCTATTGGAATTATTGGCATGCAGGAAGGCAGTGTTTCTGGTGTGGGGGGGGATAACCTGGTTGACACAAAGTGTTACTCACTTATCAAGGGGACTGACTAGTCAGGAATTTTCTGTTACCGGCCTTTCATTGAATGGAAGGTTTGGCGGAATGCAAAGTGCTGGATACAGTTACTTCTGTCGTTCTTTTGGGAGATTACAGATGTAGCAGAAGGTTTTAATTTTTTTATTACGGAACACGGTCGCGTGTCATTCAGGCTGCGAGTGTGATAGGGCGTGTAATCTGGGCAGCGAGGTATCCACTGCACTGTGGCAGCGGCCTGGCGATGGAGCGTTGGATCTCACTGCCCCCTCAGGTCACCGCCATGTTGCTGGGGTCCTCCGGGCAGGCGGCCTGAGGGGGAGCGCCCAGCGCTCACTGGACCTTTAAGGCTCCTCCCGGCCCCACAAACCCAGCCTGGGCCGCTCCGCCTCCCCTCCACTCCACCATTGGCGGCCGTGCCTTCAGCTGCCTGGGCCCTAAGCTCTGGAACTCCCTCCCTAAACCTCTCCGCCTCTCTCTCCTCCTTTGATGCTCCTTAAAACCTACCTCTTTGACAAAACTTTTTTGTCACCTGCCCTAATATCCACTTATGTGGCTCGGTGTCATATTTTGTATGATAAACACTCCTGTGAAGCGCCTTGGGACGTTTTACTACGTTAAAGGCGCTGTATAAATGCAAGTTATTGTTGTTGTTGTTGAAACAGCCATTGTGGGCCTCGCTTCTACCAGGATCATGTGTGGCTCAGTGGGTAGCACTCTCGCCTCTGAGTGGGTTCAATCCCCACTCCAGAGACTTGAGCACAAAAATTCAGGCTGACGCTCCCAGTGCAGTGCTGAGGGAGTGCTGCACTGTCGGAGGTGCCGTCTTTTGAATGAGATGTTAAACTGAGGCCCCATCTGCTCTCTCGGGTGGACGTTAAAGATCCCACGGCCACTATTTCGAAGAAGAGCAGGGGGAGTTATCCCCGGCGTCCTGGCCAATATTTATCCCTCAACCAACATAACAAAAACAGATTATCTGGTCACTACCACGTTGCTGTTTGTGGGAGCTTGCTGTGCACAAATTGTCTGCTGTGTTTCCCACATTACAACAGTGACTACACTTCAAAAGCACTTCATTGGCTGTAAAGCGCCTTGGGACATCCGGTGGTCGTGAAAGGCGCTATAGAAATGCAAGTCTTTCTATCTTTTCATATCCAGACAAGTGCCTCTGCATCATTATATTAAAAAATATATCGGAATTTCGATGCCAAAGACTCCAATTATCTCGGTCAAAGTTTCTCAGCCTGCAGCTGAAAGTCTCTCTCTGTCGCCAAAAGGTCAGGATTACAAATTCTCAATGTGACGCGGATTGAGGTTGATCGATGAAGCCAATCAACACCTTAATATAAGCAGTGGGATCCAAGGTCAGTGATAGCGTGTTTGCCACCAGCTCGAAGTGTTACTGTGAAGAGAACTGTCTCCAGGAACTACCATTATTAGTGCAAAATTAAATTCTTTACAGAATGCAGCCTGCAGCCTCTTAGCTCTTAGCTCATATGACTGATTTGATTTATGTTCTCAAATGCACAAATTAATTAATATAATTTCAATTATTTTTTTTCCTTTCCCGTTTCTCCCCTCCTCTCCTGAAGGTGTTGTGTCTTGCTGGCATACAGTTCGAAAGCAAACCTTGCTGGTTATGTCCAAAGGGCCAATCTTTATGTGGAAAGAAAGAAAAGACAGATAGAAAGACCACAGCTAATTTGCGCACAGCAAGCTCCCACAAACAGCAATGACCAGAGAATCTGTTTTAGTGATGTTGGTTGAGGGATAAATATTGGCCAGGACACCGGACAGAATTCCCTTGCTCTTCTTTCAATAGTACACTGGGATCTTTTACATCCACCTGACGGGCCCTTGGTTTAACGTCTCATCTGAAAAATGGCATCTCCGACAGTGCAGCACTCCCTCAGCCTGGATTTTGTGTTCAAGCGTCTGAAGTGGGCACTTGAACCCACAACCTTCTGATCCAGGTGCAAGAGTGCTACCCACTGAGCCATAGCTGAACAGCTCGAGTGCAGTGAGGTTGGTTTGGGATTGATACAGGGCAATGGAGAAAGTGGGGCAGTGGCAATAGTTTGAGATTAATACAGGGCTCGTGGGGATAGTTTGGGATTGATACAGGGTTATGGGGAGAGAGCGGGGCAGTGAGGTTAGTTTGGGATTGATACAGGGCCATGGGGAGAGAGCAGGGCAGTGAGGATAGTTTGGGATTGATACAGGGTTATGGGGAGAGAGCGGGGCAGTGGGGTTAGTTTGGGATTGATACAGGGCCATGGGGAGAGAGCAGGGCAGTGAGGTTGGTTTGGGATTGATACAGGGCTAAGGGGAGAGAGCGGGGCAGTGGGGTTAGTTTGGGATTGATACAGGGTTATGGGGAGAGAATGGGGCAGTGAGGTTAGTTTGGGATTGATACAGGGTTATGGGGAGAGAATGGGGCAGTGAGGTTAGTTTGGGATTGATACAGGGTTATGGGGAGAGAGCGGGGCAGTGAGGTTAGTTTGGGATTGATACAGGGTTATGGGGAGAGAGCGGGGCAGTGAGGATAGTTTGGGATTGATACAGGGCTATGGGGAGAGAGCGGGGCAGTGAGGATAGTTTGGGATTGATACAGGGTTATGGGGAGAGAGCGGGGCAGTGGGGTTAGTTTGGGATTGATACAGGGCTATGGGGAGAGAGCGGGGCAGTGAGGTTAGTTTGGGATTGATACAGGGTTATGGGGAGAGAGCGGGGCAGTGGGGTTAGTTTGGGATTGATACAGGGCTATGGGGAGAGAGTGGGGCAGTGGGGTTAGTTTGGGATTGATACAGGGTTATGGGGAGAGAATGGGGCAGTGAGGTTAGTTTGGGATTGATACAGGGCTATGGGGAGAGAGCGGGGCAGTGGGGTTAGTTTGGGATTGATACAGGGTTATGGGGAGAGAGCGGGGCAGTGGGGTTAGTTTGGGATTGATACAGGGCTATGGGGAGAGAGCGGGGCAGTGAGGTTAGTTTGGGATTGATACAGGGCTATGGGGAGAGAGCGGGGCAGTGGGGTTAGTTTGGGATTGATACAGGGCTAAGGGGAGAGAGCGGGGCAGTGAGGTTAGTTTGGGATTGATACAGGGTTATGGGGAGAGAACGGGGCAGTGGGGTTAGTTTGGGATTGATACAGGGTTATGGGGAGAGAATGGGGCAGTGGGGTTAGTTTGGGATTGATACAGGGTTATGGGGAGAGAATGGGGCAGTGGGGTTAGTTTGGGATTGATACAGGGTTATGGGGAGAGAGCGGGGCAGTGGGGTTAGTTTGGGATTGATACAGGGCTATGGGGAGAGAGCGGGGCAGTGAGGTTAGTTTGGGATTGATACAGGGTTATGGGGAGAGAGCGGGGCAGTGGGGTTAGTTTGGGATTGATACAGGGTTATGGGGAGAGAATGGGGCAGTGGGGTTAGTTTGGGATTGATACAGGGTTATGGGGAGAGAGCGGGGCAGTGGGGTTAGTTTGGGATTGATAGATACAGTGTTATGGGGAGAGAGCGAGGCAGTGAGGTTAGTTTGGGATTGATACAGGGCTAAGGGGAGAGAGTGGGGCTGTGAGGTTAGTTTGGGATTGATAGATACAGTGTTATGGGGAGAGAGCGGGGCAGTGGGGTTAGTTTGGGATTGATACAGGGCTATGGGGAGAGAGCGAGGCAGTGAGGTTGGTTTGATTTGCTCCAGCAATGGGCTAAAAGGCCTCCTTCTGTGCTGTAATCCTCTATGGTTCTGTGATAACATTCTGCCTGGAAGATGATTCTTGTCAAGAGAAAAGACAGAAAATTTGAAGGGAATAAAAAAAAAACTGCTATCACTTGAGTTGAGCTGCCAACTCCACTCTGTCATTACATTCTCTTTCTTGCCTCAGCATAGCTTTGCTGAATGGTGCTTTACAATAGGGAAGGAAGAGGGAACAGAAAGAAAGGCTTGCATTTATAGGGCACCTCATCACATCACTGCAAAAACATCTCAATGGGCTTTGCAAGCAATGAATTACGTTGAAATGCAGTGACTGTGATTATGGGGGCAAATGCAGCAGCCACTTTGCACACAGAAAGATCCCACAAACAGCAACAGGGTGAATGACCAGTTGGTCCAATATTGGGGATATGTGTTGAGAGAAAAATATTGCCCAGGCTATCAAGAACTCTCTGCTAGTGTTCCATGGGCTCTTTAAAATCCTCCTGAGCCACCAGAGCAGGCAGATAGGGCCTCAGTTTAATCTCTGCCCCCAAAAGAGCAGGCGTCCTCCCTCAGTGTGGGCCTAGATTTACGAGCTGAAGCTCCATAGTATGGGGCTCAAACCACCCACAACCCTCTGACCCAAAGGTGAGAGTGTTATCAACTGAGCCAAGCTCACACCGCAGGGCGATTCTTACTCTCTCGTCCAACGCCACACCCATAGTAGCTGAGCAGCAAGAAGCCGAAGACATCATCTGCCTGCTCCCTCGGCAAGGCATATTGCGCAATGGAGGGTGTGGGGGGGGGAGAGAACATTTAATTAAAAATACCTTTAAAAAAATAATTTTTAAATAAATAAGATTTGCTTCAGTTGTGTGGAGCGACTAGCGAAGCTGGGATTGTTCTCCTTAGAGCAGAGAAGGTTAAGGGGAGATTGAATAGAGGCGTTTAAAGCTATGAAGGGTTTTGATAGAGTAAATAGGGAGAAACTGTTTCTACTGGCAAGAGGGTCGGGAATAAGAGGACACAGATTTAAGATATTTGGCAAAAGAACCAGAGGGCAGATGAGGAGATTTTTTGTTACACAGCGAGTCGTTGTGATCTGGAACGCGCTGCCTGAAAGGGCAGTGGAAGCAGATTTATTCATAACTTTCAAAAGGGAATTAGATATATACTTAAAAAAGAAGGCTATGGGGAAAGAGCGGGGGAATGGGACTAATTGGAGAGCTCTTTCAGAGAGCCAGCACAGGCACGATGGGCTGAATGGCCTCCTTCTGTGCTGGATGGTTCTATAAGTATGATTGGCCAAAAAAAAAGTTCCTTGTGAATGCATCGAGTGTTTTAAGTGAGGAGAGCCTCACCCAAGTGGTAAGCACCCTGCTGACATCAAGTATCCTCGATTATTTCATATAAACATATACACAGAGATAAAGCGAGGCTGGATAGCAAGGAGTTCTGCAAAACTTAGTCAAACCTGTTATGTCTTTGAGTTGTTATGGCTTCTGCAAGTGGGAACCTCGCCAGTGCTGCTCTAACTGTCTCACAGGGATGGGTTAACTCCACTATCTGGAGAACACTGACCATAAGTGTCCATCTTTTGTTTAGATTGCTATTGATTTCTTTTTTTTTTGTGAAACACAACCAGCAAACACAACGGACACCGCACCCTGTTACACAAAAAAACATATTCAGCAGTCAGTGGCAAGAGCACAGAGCCCGTTGAAGGTCACTACACAAAGGCTCACACAGTGTATCATCACATGCTTGGCAACGTGCGTATCGGGGACTATGGTTCACGGAGCCAGTTCAGCCTATCGTTCTGCCTCACGAACGGCCAAGGACACAGCTCCTGCCCTGCTCGTGAAGAATCCAGTTAGCTCGGGTAGCCGCGTTGTCTTATGTTTACTGAGAGGGAGCACGGGGACTTGTGCAGGCGATTTCACCGTACCGAGGAGCTCCAAATTTCAACTGTGCTTTTGTGGGGAGGCAATGAATCATTGAGCCAAACAATCCTGACCACTCTACTGTGTCTCCTATAACTGTAGCTTAGTAGGGTTTTAGAATTAACCCAACTTTCTCTTTTATCAATAAATCCAATAGTGAATTCAGGAGAAACTTCTTTACCCAGAGAGTGCTGAGAATGTGGAACTCGCTACCACAGGGAGTAGTTGAGGCGAATAGCACAGATGCATTTAAGGGGAAGCTGGATAAACACATGAGGGAGAAAGGAATAGAGGGTTAAGTTGATGGGGTGAGATGAAGAGGGGTGGGAGGAGGCTCGTGTGGAGCAGAAACCATAGCATAGACCAGTTGGGCCGAATGGCCTGTTTCTATGCTGTAGACAATATGTACACTAAAATGTATTGCCCCTCCCCCAACAACATACTGTAAAAAAAAATTAGAATTTATTTATAAAATTCATATGGAGCATTAAACTACTCCCATCCTCTCCCGAACCGCTCTCTTGCTAACATAAAATAGTGGAAAAGGAAGTTGGGGGTAAGAAGTCGGGCAGAGCTTTTCACCAAAAGGATAATGGGTTGCAGAATGAGTTACTCTCGAAGACTATTGCAACGAAGAGTATGAATAGGTTCATAGAGTCATAACGGCACAGAAGGAGGCCATTTGGCCCATCGAGTCCGTGCCGGCTCTCTGTAGAGCAATCCAGTCAGTCCCATTCCCCCGCTCTATCCCCGTAGCCCTGCAAGTTTATTTCCCTCAAGTACCTATCCAGTCTCCCCTTGAAAACATTGAGGGCCAAAAATTCGGCCCTTCCCGGGTGAGTACACAGTGTGTACTCACCCGTAAGGCGTCCTGAAGTGCCGGTTTCCTGCATGCACTGCGCATGCGCGGGAAACCGAAACTTCCGGTCTGGTGAAGGGGGCGGTTCCTAGGTGAACCATGTGCGCGGTAGAGGCTGCGCGAACGCAGCAAACTTAGATTTTTTTCAGGTTTCTACGGGATGGTAAGTAGTGAAGAACCTACGCTTATGAAAAGGAGGCGCAAGACCCGTTTTCAACAAGGTAAGTGGTTAATTAAGTAGAATTAAAAAAAAATTTCAACAGGTTTATCTTTTTTAGATACTTTAAAGAAAGGTAAGTTTATTTTTTATCACTTTTAAAAAGTATTTTAATTTTTTCAAAAATTAAAATTTTTGTTTAAAGTGGTTAATTTATTTAACTATAGTTATTTTATAAATGTGATGGGTTTTAAAAAAAATTTATTTTAAGTTTAGCTGTTCTTTTGGGGCCGATTTCAATTCACAGATTTGACAGGTCTTCCTGTCAAATCTATGAATGAAAGATGGTCTGCTGCCATTGGCTCTCCATGGCCCACGTGATCCCAGGAGATGCATTGCACTAACTGCGCCCCTGGAACACGCAAGCACTGCGCGCCGGCAGTTGGGAGAGGCCCAGGAGCTGAAGTTCCCGTGGGCCCAAAACACAACGGCAGGCGCGGTAGGTAAGTGCGCGCGCGATCCTTACCCCCGCGGCAAGCCGGAGAGGCGAATTTCTGGGCCTATGTGTCTCTGCTTCCACTACTTCCATCGGCAGCGAGTTCCAGGTCCTCACCACTCGCTGCGTAAAAAAGTTTTTCCTCACATTCCCCCTTAAATCTGTGTCCCCTAGTCCTTGCACCATCAACTAGTGGGAACAGCCTTTCCCCGTCTAGCCTATCCAAACCCGTCGTAATAGAAACATAGAATCTAGGAGCAGGAGTAGGCCATTCGGCCCGTCGAGCCTGCTCCACCATTCAATACGATCATGGCTGATCATCCAAGTCCAGTACCCTGTCCCTGCTTTAATCCCCACAGTACACATATCCCACCCTAGCCCCGTAACCCCACGTATTTAATTCCCCCTAACATATCCCATCCTATCCCCATAACCCCACATATTTAATCCCCCCCCACTAACACTAAGGGTCAATTTATCATAGCCAAATCAACCTAACCCGCACATTTTTGGACTGTGGGAGGAAACCGGAGCACCCGGAGGAAACCCACGCAGACACGGGGAGAATGTGCAAACTCCACACAGACAGTCACCCGAGGTCAGATTCGAACCCGGGTCTCTGGCGCTGTGAGGCACCAGTGCTAACCACTATGCCACCGTGTTGCCCTTGTTACACCTTGTGTACAAGGTGTAATCTTGTACACCTCTATCAAATCACCCCTCAACCTCCTTTGCTCTAATGAAAACAAATCCAGCTTCTCCAACCTGTCCTTGTAACTAAGATCCCCCCATCCCCGGAACTATTCTGGTAAATCTCCTCTGCACCCTCTCATGGGCCTTCACATCCTTCCTAAAGTGTGGTGACCAGAACTGGACGCAATGCTCCAGTTGTGACCTAACCAGCGCTTTATAAAGGTTCAGCATAACTTCTCTACTTTTGTGCTCAATACCTCTATTTATGAAGCCCAAGATCCCATATGCTTTGTTAATCACTCTCTCAATATGTCCCTGCCACCTTCAGGGACCTATGCACATTAACAAGCCATTGGATGCATCTGTGGATAGAGGAAGGACTCGCGGGTATGACACGAAGGTGTGTAGGTGAGATCTACGAACCTGCTTTTCATATTTATCCCTCAATCAATATCAGTAAAAAAAAAAAACCAGATGATCTGGTCATTATCACGTTGCTGTTTGTGGGAGCTTGCAAATTGGCTGCCGTGTTTCCCACATTAAACAACAGTGACTCCACTTCAAAAACGATCAAAGACGGACAGGAAAAGACCCGTTGGTCCCTCCAGCCTGTCCCACACCATTGTGATACCATCACCATATACACTCTCCACCCCACCCGAAACCATGGGATCTCCTGAGAGAGACGAAAACCCAGATAAAACCCAGGCCAATTTGGGGGGGGGGGGGGGAGACAAATGTGGGAAATTCATCTCTCTTTCTCAGAAAGAACAAGCTTATTGGCGTTAATGACTCCCCCCACCCCCCACCCCCAGTTTCAGAATTGTTTTTCGATATTATGAAATCGGCCAAACATTTTACTTTGTCTTGGGACCTTATCGGAGAAAGGAGACAATCATCCCACCGGAACGGACCTTGCGTCAGAGATGAAAAGTAAATCTTCAGCCATTCTACCAGAGGCATTCATCTAGAATGTTGTGACTTGCTGCTTGCACAATAGTGCTGAGAGAGACACCATGGTGCAGTCTCCCCCCCCTCCCCCTGCACACACTGTACCACGGGCAAAGATTGAGAGACAGAAAAGCAAACTGACAAAAAAAAACAGTGTGAACTTTAAAGGTCATACATCTCTCTGGCCGGCACAAAGCCAGGGGCAGGGGCAGGGGGGTGGGGGGAATAATCTAATCATTTAAAAAACATTTGTATCTATGAGAAGCAGCAAGGAACCACTGGAGAGAGAGAGAAAAAAGAGTTGTTTTTTCCATAAATAAAAGTTTCCAATTTAATCTGCAAGGTTAACCCGATTCCCGTTGAAAAACAATGGGAGCTTTAATGGGTTGTGTATCTTTTTGTTTTTTGATGACACTGTGTTTTCCTAGGAAACAGGGAGTGCTGTGACAGTTCTACCGATTGTTACATCTGATGTGTTCAAGTGGAATCTTTTTTTTAACCTTCATTTGGTCAATATTAGGAGTCTTCCTCCACCTACGCCATGATCTCTTCATGACATTTCCATCGATACCATCCGTGTCATTCTTCAGTCAGCCATACAGAGGATTCACAGGTTGTCCCCCCCACCCCCTCCCCCCACCACCGCCAGCGAATCTCTCAAAGATAATCAATCCCGGACTAGTTCCCTGCTCGAGAACATTCTTTGTTCAAACCCAGCAGCAGGCTTGGCATTAACTGAGCCCCGATTTCGATCGTATGGGTTTTTAAAAATCTTGTAAGATACTTTTACAGCCTCTTCAAATGCCCTCAAAGCTGAGCTGTAAAGACCAGGAAAGGCCAAGTGTTGGTTCATGGTCAAGTGTCAGCAGTGGCTCAGTGGGTAGCACTCTCTCTCTCTCTCTCTCTCTCTCTCTCTCTCTTCATCTCTGAGTCAGAAGGTTGTGGGTTCCAGTCCCACTCCAGAGACTTGAGCACACAAATCTAGGCTGACACTCCCAGTGCAGTGCTGAGGGAGTGCTGCACGGTCGGAGGTGCCGTCTTTCAGATGAGACGTTAAACCGAGTCCCCGTCTGCCCTCTCAGGTGGACATAAAAGATCCCACGGCCACTATTTCGAAGAAGTGCGGGGGAGTTCTCCCCGGTGTCCTGGACCAATATTTACCCCTCAATCAACATCACTAAAACAGATTATCTGGTCATTATCACGTTGCTGTTCGTGGGAGCTTGCTGTGTACAAATTGACTGCCGCGTTTCCTACATTACAACAGTGACTACACTTCAAAAAAGTACTTCATTGGGATGTCCTGTGGTCGTGAAAGGCGCTATATAAATGCAAGTCTTTTTCTTTTCTTTTTGTATTATCTGATCTCAGCCGAGGCCAGCATTGGGGTGTTGTACGTGGCCTCAGCACACCCGGGCCAGGGAGGGTGGAAATCACTGAGAGTTCCTCCCCGCCCTGATCATTATCCAGCAAATCTTGTTGTGGCCATCAAGTGAGAAGACAATCCTACTGTCTTGCGATGCCTTGCGCGGTCGACTAGCCCCCTGACACTCTTTGGGCTTAGAGATGAATAATGGACAGCTGAACACGGTACAGGAGTGGAGAGGAGCAAATAGGCGAGAAAAACTAATTAAAAAATGTCCTCAATGATTGCTCAGTGGGGTCCTGAGGCCCAGGTCCAACACTGGTCTGTGCAGAGACAGCTGAAATCAAGACTGCAATTGATCTATGTCCTTGGGCTACGGAAAGGGGAAACCTTGAGCCAGTGTTCCCATTCCTAATTGCTATCCAATTGTCGCTGGTAGAATGTCTGTGTCTGGGACATCAGGCAAGGTTAGGGTTAGGCTTGGATGTTATTCTCACCAACATGCAAATACTCAATGTCTAAACTCACACTTGAAAAATGACTACTTTAATAAGCTATCAAAGTAGCTGCTAGCACTTATAGAATCTGCCCCAGTGTGAATTGACACCTTCAGGATAGGAATGAAAGGATCATGCAATTATATAGCACTTTTCACAAACTCAGGACACGCTTTACAGCCAATGAAGTACTTTTTGAAGTGTAGTCACTGTTGTAATGTAGGAAACGCAGCAGCCAATTTGCGCACAGCAAGCTCCCACAAACAGCAATGGGATATTCACCCAGATAATCTGATTTTTAGTGCTGTTGATTGAGGGATAAATATTGGCCCAGGACACCCGGGGAGAACTCCCCCTGCTCTTCTTCAAAAAAATGGTGCCGGGGGATCTTTTACATCCACCTGAGAGGGCAGACGGGGCCTCGGTTTAACGTCTCATCTGAAAGACAGCACCTCCGACAGTGCAGCGCTCCCTCAGTACTGCACTGGGAGCGTCAGCCTGGATTTTGTGCTCAATTTCCCTGGAGTGGGGACTATGAGCCCACAACCTTCTGGCTCAGAGGTGAGAGTGCTGCCCACTGAGCCAGGGCTGACACCCAGGGAACAACAGCAGTGGGAAAATACTGTAATGGGTAAAATTGCCCTGCATGGGAGGTAGTTTCCCACTGCAACAAAGCGTCAGATCCTTTCTCATATGGGCCGGCGGGGGAGTTGCGGAGTGCTGGGTTATCAGTCTCGTGCATGCGAGCTAATTTTACTTAAGAAGGTAATTAATCAAGTTGTTAGACACAATTCCCAATGGGAGAGACATCAAGGAATTGTAATCAATATAACATTACGAGGGACTAGAGGAATGCACAGGTAGAATTGTTAATTAGTATCTTCCATTCATGTCAGTTTTAAAAGAGACAGCACCCTGTCTGCTAGTCTATCTGTGAATATATACATTATAAAACATGTGACTTCTTGTGGCCCTTTCAGACCCACTATTACTCACATCAGCACTCCCAATAACCCTTTGAGTGAGATTTCCATTTTAATGCTGAATTAGGGGTAGGTTAGTGCTTATACTGCCCCCGCAACACAGTACTGCCCCCCGATTATCAAAATCCACAACGAGGCCTTGGACAACGTGGACCACTTTCCATACCTCGGGAGCCTACTGTCAACAAGGGCAGACGTCGATGACGAAGTCCAACACTGCCTTCAGTGTGCCAGTGCAGCCTTCGGTCACCTGAGGAAGAGAGTGTTTGAAGACCAGGACCTCAAACCCAGCACCAAGCTCATGGTCTACAGAGCAGCAGTGATACCCGCCCTGCTGTATGCCTCAGAGACATGGACCATCGACAGCAGGCACCTCAAAGCACTGGAGAGGTACCACCAACGCTGCCTCCGCAAGATCCTGCAAATCCATTGGCAGGATAGGCGCACCAACGTCAGTGTTCTCGCTCAGGCCAACATCCCTAGCATCGAAGCTTTGACCACACTCGATCAGCTCCGATGGACGGGTCACATCATCCGCATGCCGATACGAGACTCCCAAAACAAGCGCTCTACCCGGAGCTCCGATACTGCAAGAGGGCCCCAGGTGGGCAGAGGAAATGCTTCAAGGACACCCTCAAAGCCTCCTTGAAAAAGTGCAACATCCCCACCGACACCTGGGAATCCCTGGCCCAAGACCACACAAAGTGGAGGAGAAGCATCCGGGAAGGCGGCGAACACCTCGAGTCTCTTCGCCAGGAGCAAGCGGAAGCCAAGTGCAAACAGCGCAAGGAGCACACGTCAACCCAAGCACCCCACCCACCCGCCCCTCCAACCACCGTCTGCCCCACCTGTGACAGAGACTGTAGGTCCCGTATTGGACTCATCAGTCAGCTGAGAACTCATTTTTAATGTGGAAGCAAGTCATCCTTGGTTCCGAGGGACTGTCTAAGAAGAAGAAGTGCTTATACAACCCATAGGCAGGGGGACCTCTCAGCGCTCCAGTCTTGATTCACGCTCAGGTTCTTGAGGTGGGAGGACAGTGTGTAACCGATATACCTCCCAGCATTGGTCTCTGGTCCCAATTTTTCTTTTACAATTATCCCTCCCTGTGTTTAGTCCCTTGATGTTGCCTCACACCACTCGCCAGAGGACACACAATGTGCTCGCAATACTCTCACATGCTATTGTACAAAGGCATGAGAGCAGCATCGAGTGAAGCCCTCTCATAAGAACATAAGAACATAAGAAATAGGAGCAGGAGTAGGCCATTCGGCCCTTCGAGTCTGCTCCGCCATTCAATGAGATCATGGCTGATCTTCTGCCTCAATTCCATTCACCAGCCCCATCGCCATATCCCTTGATGCCCTTACTAGTCAGAAATCTATCGACTTCTGTTTTGAATAGACCCAATGACTGAGCCTCCACAGCCCTCTGAGGTAGAGAATTCCAAAGATTCACCACCCTCTGTGTGAAGAAATTTCTTCTCATCTCAGTCCTGAATGGCCTACCCTTTATCTTGAGGCTGTGGCCCCTGGTTCTAGACTCCCCAGCCAAGGGAAACATTCTCCCAGCATCCACCCTATCAAGCCCTGTAATAATTTTGTATGCTTCAATGAGATCCCCTCTCATTCTTCTGAATTCAAGAGAATGCAGGCCTAGTTTACTCAATCTCTTCTCATACGACAGTCCCGCCATCCCAGGAATCAATCTCGTGAACCTTCGTTGCACTCCCTCTATGGCAAGTATATCCCTCCTTAGGTAAGGAGACCAAAATTGTACACAGTACTCCAGGTGTGGTCTCACCAAGGCCCTATATAATTGGAGTAAGACTTCTTTACTCTTGTACTCAAATCCTCTTGTAATGAAGGCCAGCATACCATTTGCCTTCCTAATGGCTTGTAGCATAAGAACATAAGAATTAGGAGCAGGAGTCGGCCATATGCCCCCTTGAGCCTGCTCCGCCATTCAATAAGATCATGGCTGATCTTCGACCTCAACTCCACTTTCCCATATTATCCCTTGATTCCCTTAGGTGTCCAAAAACACCACAGGTGACTAACTGTACGGTTACAACTGAGCCTTGTTTTTTTTAATCCTCAAGACGTGAGCTTCGGCAACATAGCCAGAATTTATTGCTCCTCTCTCGTTGCCCTGAGTAGCGGTTTGACATCACCAAGTGACTTGCCAGGCCACTCCAGTGGGCAGTTAAGAGTCAACCACATTGGTGTGGGACTGGAGTCAGTTATAGACCCAGACCGGGAAAGGACGGCAGGTTTCCTTCCCGTTTTCACTTCCTCCCTTGGTGAAGTGCTCTAATAACACCTTTATAACTTGTGTGTTCGCTCAATGTAGACTAGAAATGGCCAACGCCTAATTCATGAGGAGTGGTCTGCACACCACGTGACAGGTTAGGGAAGATGTGCCGTCTGGTGGAAGGTGATGTGATGGGCTCCAAGTGTGAAAAGACCAGATGGATGGCCAAAGCTGAGATGGTGGGAAGGCCTGAATGGAAGAGTGGCAATGAGCAGCCAAGCTGTGGGAGCTCAGAAAGCACCATGGTGAGATCTTATGCCAACCTGGTTATGTCAACTGACTGGTTATTAGCAAGAATCGCAACAACAAGAATAGCAAATGGTTGGTGGTCATTAGTTCACTCCCATGGTTTTGCTGACGATCATCAGAGGTGTGTACCAGTACGATATTTTCTCATGGAGGCAATCACAACTCAGTCTGATTCCGTTCTCACTCAGCACCCACGCTCACCCATACACACACACAGATTCCAGCAGGAGTCAGGAACAAACAGGTCTAGGAACCCTTGCTAATGTTCCTCCTCCACAGTCCAGGGACCCTGAAGTTGGCCCTCGCGCCTCACCTGTTGCCCTGGCTGAGATCAGTTAACTCAGTACAGATGAAAGATCGAACCCGGCAACTTCCGGCCTACGTCATACAATTTTATCCTTCAAGATATTTATTTCTATTTTTGAGTTGGAGTGAAGGCAGTGACGTAGGAGATTAAGAACATAAGAACATAAGAAATAGGAGCAGGAGTAGGCCACACGGCCCCTCGAGCCTGCTCCACCATTCAATAAGATCATGGCTGATCATCGACCTCAACTCCACTTTCCTGCCCAATCTCCATATCCCTTGATTCCCCTAGAGTCCAAAAATCTATCTATCTCAGCCTTGAATATACACAAAGACTCAGCATTCACAGCCCTCTGGGGCAGAGAATTCCAAAGATTCACAACCCTCTGAGTGAAGAAATTCCTCTCATCTCGGTCTTAAATGGCCTACCCCTTATCCTGAGACTATGCCCCCTAGTTCTAGACACTCCAGCCAAGGGAAACAACCTCTCAGCATCTACCCTGTCAATCCCCTTCAGAAGATTGGAGAGTCATTGCTCCTAAGCAGCTACTTCCATCAAAGGTCCTGGAGATCATCAGACCATATAAGAAAGTATGTCCTGAGCAAGCTATTTTAACTACTGGTGAACTGACCCTCAATATCATGCCATGTGTTCCTGTTTTGTGTAATCATCTTATGTTTAAATAAATCTGACTAAGCCTGAAGAAAGCAGTTTGACAGTGTGGTATTTATTATCTTTCAGAGTAGATAGGAGAGCATGGCGGTCTCTGGTGCATTATACATGTAATTAAAGGAAAATTGTTAGCCCTATAAATACACTATCACATTCATGACACGCTTAAAGGTGGAGATTCCAGTTCAGCGGACACCTGTCTGTTTATAGAAACTACCTTTTAGCTGTGACCGTAAGTTAAACTCTTAGGAAGAAGGCTGAATTGTAACATCACTCGATTAATAATAATGACTAATGTAAAACTAAGGCGACTGTTATTTGGCAGAAATTCATTGAGCACATAGATGGTGTCAAGAGCCATCAAAGTGCAACTCGAATCATTTATCAATGTTGATTGACTTCCAAGGTGTTTAATACCTGTATAATTCCGTACACTGTATACATATTTAATCATTTCTTATTTTAAAAGGAGCTGAGGTAAGCCCAGAAATACCTGAATCAGAAAAAAAACATTGCACATATCTGGCAGACCCCTGCGAATCAAACACAGAAAGTTAAAGGGGAAATCTAATAGCGGGTTTCAAATTGACGAAAGGTTTTGAGAGAGTAATTAGTGAAGGATTATTGATGTTAGGACATCAGCAACAAGATGGCGTAGACTATTAGAAGAATGCTGGGAGAAGTTAGAAGAAATAATTTCATACAAAGAGTTATTACAGCATGGAATGCTTTACCATAAGGGGCTGTTGAGGCAGGGACTATAACATCGTTTTAAAAAGAATTAGCTAAGTATTGGAAAATGTAGAGTATAAAAGGATATGGGGCTATGGGATTAGAGCAGGCAGTTCTAATTGAGGAGCTAGCACTGGCAGGCATGATGGGCCAAATGGCCTCTTTCACTGCTGTAAATTCTATGATTTTATGACACGACTCAAGTTTGTTAAGAACCGCAGGAGAGGAGCCAAGCCTATAGACCAGTTGGGCCAGATGGCCTGTTTCCGTGCTGTAAATTCTATATGTATATAGTACAGGACACCAGCAAGGCTGACAAGAGCGGGAGAGAAGATAGGGTAAACCAAGAAGTAGGGAGGAAGGAAAGACTGAGGGAAGATAAGCAGAGCCGCAGTTAAGTGGTCTGGGTTAAGAGAAGGAGATGGGTGCAATGAGCCTTGATTTTAACACAGGGAAGACACTTAGGGCTGGATTTTATGAATGGAGACATGTTGGAGGCGGGACTGCTGCTTGCCGGGTTTCAGTCCCGCCTCCATCAGCTCTGGCCAACCAGTGGGATTTTCCACTGATTGACCTTGTTAAGCCCGCCCGGCGGGCTCAGCAGGCCAATTAGGGGGAAGTCAGTGACAGAGCACGTCACCGTATGACGTGTCATCTGTCAAGAATTTTTGAAAGAAGAAATGTCATCGTTTGACAGCTCTGTGAAGCTGTCAAACACTGATATTCTGTGTAGTTTGATGACTCATCAAACCTTTCTACTTTGCAGAAATCAGCTGGCTGTTATATCGGAGGATGCAACAGCCAGTCTGTGATCTCTACAATGGAGATGTCGGGGACTCGGCTCCACAGCGGCTGAAGGCTGTAGGTAGAAACAAAGGTAAGTTAACATTTTCTAACACTTTACACTCACCTCACATACTTACCACTCCACACTTGCACCCATCACTCACCTCTACATCGCACTTTCAGACCCCTCCGACCCCCGCAGACCTCCTACTCACCTCCTACACCCCGGCGGGGTTCCCCAGGTCGGGAAGCCCGCACTTCAGGACGAAAAATGGGGATAATCCTATTTTCTGCCTGTTAACTACCTGTTAACAGGCAGTTAATAGGCTTTAATCACTTCCCGCCTCCAAGGAGACGGGACCCGGGGCGGGACGGCTTCCCGCCTCCTGGCAAGAGGGCACGGAGGCGGGTTGGGGGCGGGTTTGCCACCTGCCCCCAAATTCTGCCACTTTCCCGGCAGTCCCGCCTCCATACCCGCCTCCTCGGGGCTGAGAAAATTCAGCCCTGGGAGTGAGTAGGATGGTGTACCTGAGAGATTTGGATGAACAAAAGGGAAAAGCTTGGTCTAAATGGAATCATGTGATTCCCACTGCAGTGCTATCAGGTTTTATATCCCAGCATATGAAACGGAAATAAAGATCCATCTATCTGAAATTTACACCATTGGTTTCAGTCATGTGGTACTGTATGACTTTAGTTTCAGTCTTGCGATGTATACTGAGTTTCTTTCCCCCTTGATTGTTGCTGCTAGCTCATTATTGTATTCAAATATCTGATTTAATATTCCACATTATATTGGCTGTATTATAAAGGTTAACACACATAGGTGGAAAAACAGAGAATGCTGGAAACACTCAGCAGGTCAGGCAGCATCTGCGGAGAGCTAATCTTTCGGGTCGATGGCCTTTCATCAGATCCCCAATCACATGCAGGAGTGTCGGCCGTGCGAAAGTGTCTCCAGCTGTCCAGTTTAATGGAAAGCAGAGGGTGCCCATCATGGACGAATACTTTATGCACACTATGCAGTAGCAGCCAATTAAAGGGAAAGAAAGATGCACTTTCTTCAAAGTACTCCGCCTTCCTCCCTCCCCATAGAGAAAAATGATACTCTTACCAGCTACTTCTTTGACATTCACCAAAGTCAGCATTGGCGCTAAATAGCAGAGCCTCCAGCGGCGCCTCGCTCCAGTAGAAGGTGACGGTGAGGAGCATTGTGCAGTGGCTTCATTGCAAACAGCATAGAACCTGTTGGCCTGGGAGTCACTCTGCAGCCAACCAGCCTTGAGACACCAAAAGCAGCAACAACAACAAGCATTTATATAGCGCTTCACAGCAGCGATTATCAAACAAAATTTGACACCAGTCCACATGAGGAGATATTAGGATAGGTGGCCAAATGCTTGGTCAAAGAGGGAGGTTTTAAGGAACGTCTTAAAGAAGGAGCGAGAGGTAGAGAGGCTTAAGGAGGGAATTCCAGAGTTTAAGGCCAAGGCTGCTGAAGACACGGCCGCCAATGGTGGAGCGATGAAAATTGGGGATGCGCAAGAGGCCAGAATTGGAGGAGCGCAGAGATCTCGGAGGGTTGGAGGGCTGGAGGAGGTTACAGAGATAGGGGGGGGGGGCGAGGCCATGGAGGGATTTGAAAACAGGTCATGACTCAGGCTGGGGTATGGCTCCACCAGAGCCTGCAGACCTGTTGTGCCTTGCCCAAGTGGCCAGCCTATATTCGTCAGTCTGGACAGCGAGTGCCCATGAGCTAACTTCTTGGCCATGGAGGTCACCCCAAGCCTGAGCTTGTCGGGACTTGACAACCCCACAAGCATGCTGTCTAGCAGGGTTGAGATCTGGAGTGCTTCCCTATGTTGCTCCATACCACTCCAGGAAAAGAGACTAATTGATGTTTTTTTAATCTATTTATCATGCAAGATATAGATTTTTTAAAACACACACACACACAGCCTGGGATGAATCTGTAGTTGGTTCATGGACTCCCAGGCCGCCTGCCTTTCCTGCGGCCTGGAGGAGTCCGTGTTCCATGTTTATATTGATTGTGAGAGGTTGCAGCCCCTCTTCCATTATTTGAAGGGGCTGCTCCTCGGTTTTTGGCTGCACTTCAGTCCCACGCTCCTGATCTTTGGTCACCTGGTGCGGAGGGGAGCGGGCAGGTTGGGGGGGGACCTCCTCGTAGGGACTGCTCCTGGGCCTGGCCAAAGTGGCCATCAACTGGTCAGGCAGCGGGCGGTCGAGGGGGGTCGTTCGGCCCGACTGCCCGCCTCTCTTCCGCGGCCAAGTTTACGCCCGGGCGGCCCCAGGAGACGGAGCGCGCGGTGTCCGCCGGCATGCTCGAGGCCATCCACGAACGGTGGGCACCGCAGGGACTGGAGTGCATCATCACCCCCGGCCAACACAATTTCAATTTAATTTGTTAAGTTTCATTTGATGCATTTTTGTTAAGTTACAGTTTTTTTTTTGTTTCTTGATTGCACCAAAAAGAGCAGCCTAGAGTCATAGAGTCATAGAGTTATACAGCACAGAAAGGGGCCCTTCGGCCCATCGTGTCCGCGCCAGCCATCAAGCCCTGTCTATTCTAATCCCATTTTCCAGCACTTGGTCCGTAGCCTTGTATGCTATGACGTTTCAAGAGCTCATCTAAATGCTTCTTGAATGTTGTGAGGGTTCCTGCCTCTACCACCCTTTCAGGCAGTGAGTTCCAGATTCCAACCACCCTCTGGGTGAAAAAGGTTTTCCTCAAATCCCCTCTGAACCTCCTGCCCCTTACCTTGAAACTATGCCCCCTGGTTAGTGACCCCTCTACTAAGGGGAAAAGTTCCTTTCTATCTACCCTATCCATGCCCCTCATAATTTTGTACACCTCAATCAGGTCCCCCCCTCAGCCTTCTCTGCTCTAAGGAAAACAACCCCAGCCTGTCCAGTCTCTCTTCATAGCTGAAGCGCTCCAGCCCAGGTGAATCTCCTCTGCACCCTCTCCAATGCAATCACATCCTTCCTATAGTGTGGCGACCAGAACTGCACACAGTATTCCAGCTGTGGCCTGGGATGGGTTAGTGTTTGATTTGTATCAAAAATATTCCAATCAAAGATGTTTCAGAATTATTCACATTTCCAACTGACTTGTGAGCTCTGGTGACCTGTGATTTTGTTTTTGTTGCGAGGTCACTTGACTTCCCATACCTCATTCTGTCACCGTGCCAAAAATTTTTTTGAGAAAACTCTGCTAGGGGGTGGATTGATCAGATGTTTTGCCACCCCCTCCCTCCCTCCTCAGCGCCACCTTAAGAGCGCTGCTCCGCCCTCAGTGCTGATGCGCTGCTGTGGTTGCGGAGCCCGGCTGGCAGAGGTGGGGGACAGGTGGCGAGAGATGCTGAGCTGAGCGAGCCGGCTTAGAGACTGGGCTCCCCCGCGCCAACTCAACGAGGCTTACAGCGAAACGGTACCAAGTCTCCAACTCTGACCCAGACACAGGAGGAGACCGAGAGCAAAAGGAAATCATCTCCAGTGTCCCTTCTAACCCAGCCAGGCAGAGAGAGAGAAAGAGAGAGAGACCCAGCACTGGGACAGCGGCTGTATCACAGGTACCAAGTGGGAATGTTAGAACCGAACAGCATTTGAGGGCAGTAATTTTATTGGAGAGTGTTAATTGCAACATTTGAGCAATAATGCATGATTTTTTTTGGGGGGTGGGGGGGAGGAGGCGTTCGCGTGGGTGAAATCAGATCATTCGCGGGGTTAAATCTCACCACATTACCGATTAAGAAAGTCATCTTTACAGTTTAAAAAAAAATAATATTTAATAAATTTTGCATGAAATCTTTAGCATGTCCTTGCATTTCTGCGATCGCTGCAGCGAATGCACGAATATTGATGGGCTTGCCGCTTAATTTCCGAAAATGAAGAAAGTTTTAAGTGCAACAAACGGGTATTTTTGCTGATCCCCTTGCTGTTGCAATGAGACGGGACCTGCGATAAAACTGCGTCAAACTGGCCCGTCCTTGCAATCGGTGAACGGTAACAGGACATTCAATATCCACTCACCCCCCCCCAAAACCCACCTTTGATTCATTTATTTCCCCCCCCCCCTTTTCTTTTCGAAGTAAGAAAGGAGAGGAGGGGGTCCGGAGGAGGGGTCTTGGGGAAGTTGGGGGGTGGGGGTCCGCTCTGAATTACATGAAACTAACTGGGGTTAATTTCCTGAAATTGAAGTGCATTGGGGGGGAGGAAGAGGAGGGAGGAGGAGGAGAGTGGGGTTGCAGTAGGCAGCCCCTCGCAGTTAATCCGGTTTGAGACGAGGTGAATATTAAAATAGAAAGGATTAGGTTCGGCTAGATGAGATTACAGTAATCGGGGTGGGAGGGGGGGACGGGACTGGGAGACATCGGTGAAATCGAATCTTAGTTTAGGTGGGTAAATCTTTTTAAATAAAATTAAATACAATCGGCAAAAGAAATATTTTAAAATCTGTTTCAGAATCTCACTTGTGAAATTAGACCATTCTCTTCCCAAATACTTGCTGATTTTAAAAAAAAACTTAGCCAGAGTCAAAATTGTTAGACTGTGAACTCCTTAAGACATTTGCAAATAACGTTTGTTTTAATTATTTTAGGGAAAGTTTTCTAAACATTGTATCTGGGTAACAGTGAGAGAAACCAGGCAAAGTGTTCCTGGTCGTAAAGCCTCCCTCCCGCTTTAAGATCTAAATTTCAACACACTTGAGTAATTTGTGTGTAAACAGAGAGAAAGAAAGAGAGAGAGAGAGAGAGAGAGCGTTCTGGGGTGGGAGTGAGGGTGGGGAGAGTTACTTAAAGTTGGGATAAAAGAGGGGTCAGAGAGAGAGAGAGAGAGAGAACAGATCTCTGGTATTATTGAATGATTAAATAAGGTGTTGGGACTGTTTTTGTTTTGTCCTCTTGTGGGGAAACATAATTAATCTCCAATTCTGTTCCTGTAACCGGCTGGGTTAGTGAAGCATGTTTAAAGTCTACCCTCCACTGTTAAACTAGGATGCGTGTGACTGCTGCAGTGGGGTAAATGTCCTTGCTGCCTGAGCATTAAGCCAACAGTTTTGAAGTGAAATGCCGCAGCTGACCAGCACCAGAGAGAAGAGGTTAAGGTTTTACTCTGGACTGGAGCAATCCAAAAAATCTTCACCCTTTTTTCTCTTTACAGATGCTGATTGGCTTCTTGTGCATTGCCAGCATAATTTTTTTAAATTTCGGATTTCCAGCATGAACAGTCTATTTTTTCCCCCACTTTTGCGCCTAGAGAATATTTTCACCTCCCTTCCTAAACTATGTAATGACTTTGCGTAAAAGAGCATACAAACTTGGTATGATATTATTTGGTTCACTGTTTTTTAACAGGGGCTTTAACCCACTTGTTTTAACATTAAAATAGCAGAGATAGATTTCACGCAAGCATCCATTTGCTATCGCCAACAGCCTAGTCTTGTAAAGGGTCATTTTACAATTTTTGCAACGCATCAAATGCCAGGTGGGCATGCCAGAATATCGGGCACTGACATGCCCACCTGGAATGCCCACACAGAATATCATCATGATGTCGCCCCCCCGTATTGTTCAGTCTCATAACAGATGGGTCACGGTTGTGGTATTCTGCCTGATATTCCCATAGCTCTCCCGGTGTTAAACAGACTGTGTCACGGCACAGACACACACACACACACACACACAAGATCACCCCACAAAATCCTAGTGCCGATTTTTTTTTTTAAAAAGCTTGTGAAAGGCGGAAATATGAAACCATAAACTAAAAATGCTGCAACATTTTCACGCCAGGTTGTTGTCTGAGAGAGTAATGTCCACAGCTGTTAATGGGTGTGCCCCCCTCCCCCCTTCATCAGTACCCGGATATTGGCCTTTTTAAAAAATTTGAGTAATTCAGTCATGCCATAAATTTCCAAACAGAATCCTAGAAATTTACAGCACAGAAGGAGGCCATTCGGCCCATCGTGTCCGTGCTGGCCGAAAAAGAGCTATCCAGCCTAATCCCACTTTCCAGCTCTTGGTCCGTAGCCCTGTAGGTTACTGCACTTCAAGTGCATATCCAAGTACTTTTTAAATGTGATGAGGGTTTCTGCCTCTACCACCCTTTCAGGCAGTGAGTTCCAAACCCCCACCACCCTCTGGGTGAAGTTTTTTTCCTCAACTCCCCTCTAATCCTTCTACCAATTACTTTAAATCTGTGCCCCCTGGTTATTGACCTCTCTGCTAAGGGAAATAGGTCCTTCCTATCCACTCTATCCAGGCCCCTCATCATTTTAGACACCTCAATCAAGTCTCCACTCGGCCTCCTCTGTTACAAAGAAAACAACCCCAGCCTATCCAGTCTTTCCTCATAGCTAAAATTCTCCAGTCCTGGCAACTTCCCCGTAAATCTCCTCTGCAACCCTGGCATTCAATGTATCCAACATGGATGTCTTTAAAAGGTGCACAAACTCCCAGTCTGTTACGGGGCGTTGGTGCCCATTTAAAGCTACCAGGCTCGCTTTGTCTGTGCATGTGATGCAGCGGGATCATTTGCGTTGCACAAATGGCGCCACACATCGCTCTCCAATTAGTCCCACTCCCCCCCCCACCCCCGCTCTTTCCCCACAGCCCTGCAAATTTTTCCTGTTCAAGTATTTATCCAATTCCCCTTTTGAAAGTTACTATTGAATCTGCTTCCACCGCCCTTTCAGGCAGCGCGTTCCAGATCACAATATAGAAACAGCAGAAACATAGAAAAATAGGAGCAGGAGTAGGCCATTCGGCCCTTCGAGCCTGCTCCGCCATTCAATATGATCATGGCTGATCCTCTATCTCAATACCATATTCCCGCTCTCTCCCCATACCCCTTGATGCCTTTTGTGTCTAGAAATCTATCTATCTCCTTCTTAAATATATTTAGTGACTTGGCCTCCAAAGCCTTCTGTGGTAGAGAATTCCACAGGTTCAGCACCCTCTGAGTGAAGAAATTTCTCCTCATCTCAGTCCTAAACGTCCTACCCCGTATCCTGAGACTGTGACCCCTGGTTCTAGACCCCCCCCAGCCAGGGGAAACATCCTCCCTGCATCCAGTCTGTCTAGCCCTGTCAGACTTTTATACGTTTTAATGAGATCCCCTCTCATTCTTCCAAACTCTAGTGAATACAGGCCTAGTCGACTCAATCTCTCCTCATACAACAACTCGCTGCGTAAATAAAAATCTCCTCATTTCCGCCCCCCCCCCCGCCCCACCCTTGTTCTTTTGCCAATTACCTTAAATCTGTGACCTCTGGTTACCGACCCACTTACTGTAATGTGCTGTCTGTGTATCTCAATTTTGGATTAAATGAAGCAATCCGGAGGCCATGATAATGAAAGTTTCTGAGAAGAGTAGAGCGATAATGACTCGGTTATAAGAACAAACCGTTTGCCCTATCCATCAGTGCCATCTTCAGGGCAGGCTGAATCAGTTAGTCCAGTCCCTACTTTCGGGAGGAGACAGGAGCTGTGAAGTTTTGTTGCTTATGGAGATAGAAGAAGTGGTGTTTTATTTGTTATGCCGTATTGTTAGCTCACAGAATATTAAGACAGACTCTGCCTGAAATAAGGTTTGCAAAAGGGGGGGATGGAAGCGGTTGAAAGTGTAACCAGGAGCCGTATACACTGTGTACGTGTGTCACTCTGTATGGGGAGTGTCGCTCTGTGTATTTGTCGTGCGATACGATATCTTACGGGGCCTTTTCGAATGCCGGTCTCATGCCGTAGCAACAGATGCTGCTGGGATGCGCCGAGCATCTGTTTCTGTGGGAGTGAGTCCCTATACTGGCGTTTACATGTGACGAAATGCCTGCTACGGGCCTGATATTTCTCAGCTTTGTATCGGCTTGGCTCAATCGGCAGCTCTCTCGCCTCCGAGTCAGAAGGTCGCGGGTTCAAGACCCCACTCCGTGAGACTTGAGCACATGATCTAGGCCGGCACTTCAGTGCTGTGCTGAGGGAGCGCTGCACTGTCGGAGGTGCCGTCTTTCGGATGAGATGTTAAACCGAGGCTCCGTCTGCTCTCTCAGGTGGATGTAAAAGATCCCGTGGCCACTATTTTGAAGAAGAGCAGGGGAGTTATCTCCGGTGTCCTGGGCCAATATTTATCCCTCAGCCAACATCACTAGAATAGATTATCTGGTCGTTATCTCATTGCTGTTTGTGGGAGCTTGCTGTGCGCAAATTGGCTGCCCCGTTTCCTACATTACAACAGTGACTACACTTCAAAAGTGCTTTATTGGCTGTAAAGCGCTTTGGGACGTCCTGAGCTTATGAAAGACGCTGTACAAATCCAAGTTCTTTTTATATTATACAAAGTACTGAATTCACTGGTTTAAAAAATAACTCGCATCATATCCGAAGACAGATATTCCTTCATGTCTTACATCATAGGCAGAAACATGTCGGTAAGAAAAATAATTTTTGGAAAAATCCAGCCTTATAACCGAGGCACTTGACGGGTGTGATGCGGTAAATGTAACTCTGGCTGTTAGCAGATACAGGGAAACCTTTCCCCCCTCAGTTGACTGGGTTCGTTTGGTTTCAACTCCTGCACGGCAATGCTGAAATAAAGTCATTTTGTCGCAGTCCTCAGACAACAAAGTATTAAAATAAATACTAGAAAATGTAGCACCTTTCACGCATGGATTACTTTCAAAAGAGCAGCAGTTGCTGTTCTGCAGGCCAGGTACAGCGACACTGCACAATCAGCACTGCGATGAATGACCAATTAGTCTGCCTTTTCTCTAGTGCTGATGTGAGCAAGGTGTGTTGATGGGATCATCGGGAGAGTTCCCTGCTTTTCTTGAAATAATGCCAAACCCCCCTGAACCATCTGGCTATGGAGACGGGACCTTGCTGTAACATCCCATCTGAAGGACTCTATGCAACACTCCCTCAGTTACTGCCCTGGTACGGGCTTTAAGCCACAACCTTCTAACCCAGAAGATGTTTCCACTTGTGGGGGGGGGGGGGGGGGGGGGAGTCCAAAACTAGGGGTCATTTAACAAAAAAAGATAGTCACTAATAAATCCAGTAGGGAATTCAGGAGAAACATTACCCAGAGAGTGGTTAGAATGTGGAACTCATTACCACAGGGAGTGGTTGAGGCGAATGGCATAGCTGCATATAAGGGGAGCTCGATAAACACATGAGGGAGAAAGGAATAGAAGGGTATGTTGATAGGGTGAGATGAAGAGGGGTGGGAGGAGGCTCGTGTGGAGCAGAAACACCGGCACGGACCAGTTGGGCCGAATGGCCTGTTTCTGTGCTGTAAATTCTATGTAAAAAAGCATAGAGGCCACCAACTTAGTGGAGTGGATGCATCCTCTGGTCTTCATTCAGGGGTGATGTCAGGAAGCATTTCTTTATACAAAGGGTAGTGGAAATCTGGAACTCACTCCCCCGCAAAAAACTGTTGAGGCTGGCGGGGGGGGGGGGGGGGGGGGGGTCAATTGAAAATTTCAAAACTGAGATTGATAGATTTTGGTTAGGTAAGGGTTACGGAATCAAGGCAGGTAGATGGAGTCAAGATACCGATCAGCTGTGATCTAAATGAACAGTGGATCGGGCTCGTGGGGCTGAGTGGCCTACTCCTGTTTCTATGTTCCTTATTCTACCTAATCTAATATTTTATCTTTCCTAATCTTTTTCCCCCTTTTTTTGTTTTGTTTTACTCTCTGGGGCTTCCATCGTCCATTGAGGAGGTAGAAGTGAGTTTTGAAAAACTGGGGTTAGAAAGGGGCCTTCAGACAACCTGAAGCCCAGGCTTGGGACTCTGGTCTGGTCATAACTAGAGATGTAACCAAGTCAACTGTTGACCTATTTTTTTTTTTACTTGTTAAAACTAGGGAGCGGGCTGTCAGATCAGTGTGGTTGGAGTTGGTATCTGGAGTCCAATAGTACTTGAGCTGCTCTATAGTGCAACAACAAAAACGTGTATTTATACAGTGCCTTTAATGTAGTAAAGCGTCCCAAAGAGCATCATCAAACTAAATTTGACACCGAGCCACATAAAGAGATATTGGTCAAAGAGGTAGGAGTTAAGGAGCGTCTTAAAGGAGGAGAGAGAGGTGAAGAGGTTTAGGGAGGGACTCCCAGAGCTTAGGGCCTAGGCAGCTGAAGACACGGCCGCCAATGGTGGGGGGCGATGAAAATCAGGGGGATGTGCAAGAGGCCAAAATTGGAGGAGCGCAGAGATCTCTGAGGGTTGTGGGGCTGGAGGAAGTCACACAGACAGGGAGGGGCGAGGCCCATGGAAGGATTTGAAAACAAGGATGAGCATTTTAAAACTGGGAGCCAGTGTAGGCCAGTGAGCATAGGGGGTGACTGGTGAACGGGACTTGATGCGAGTTAGGATTCGGGCAGCAGAGTTTTGGATGAGCTCAAGTTTATGGAGGGTGCAAGGTGGGAGAGCATTAGAATAGTCGAGTCTAGAGGTAACAAAGGCATGGATGAGGGTTTCAACAGCAGATGAGCTGAGGCTGGAGCAGGGATCTGGGCGATGTTACTAAGGGTTGAGGCCGTAATCCAATCCTTGGATACCGATGATGAACTTAAATCGCTCAAGCATCAGTCTTGCGAATCATGACGTCAGTTGAACCTCTCAATTGGATTACTGTATTATTATTTGCTAGGAAGCATCCATTATCTTCCACACAACAGCAGCGCGTGATAACACAAAGCTCCGATAGATCAGAGTGAGCTTGCAGCAGAGTTAGTCATGCAATGTCTGGCCTTCCAAACAATTAAAATTCACAGTTCTCCTCTCTGAATGCTTAAACCCCCAAACAATTTATGAATTAAGCATATTAAAAAGAATGAATCTTGGACCCATCAACATAAACGGTGGTCTCTCACTAAATGTGTTGTGATGATTTTTGTCGTTTATCAGGCTGCGATTTAGTACTGGGGAATGGAGCACGTTGCATGGCAGACATCCGGTGTCAGCATCAATCACTCTTGGGTCAGCTACAACACGGTTAGATACAGAACGAGGCTCCCTCTATTCTGCCCCAACTTCAGAAGAGTGCGCTCTCCCGCACCAGTGTGGCATTTTTCCATTTGCCACGAAAGTTTGAGGCAAATAGTGGACGTTTATTGTGCTGTGGTCTTTGAATTGGACCGAGACTTTCCAACCTCAGAATCAAAGCACAGAAGGAGGCCATTCGGCCCATCGAGTCTGTGCCGGCTCTTTCGAAGAGTGATCCAGTTAGTCCCACTCCCCCCGCTCTTTCCCCATATCCCTGCAATTTTTTCTCCTTCAAGTATTTATCCAATTCCCTTCTGAAGGCTGCTACTGAATCTGTGTCCACCGCCCTATCAGGCAGCGCATTCCAAACCCGAACCACTCATTGCGTAAAAAAAGATTGGCAAGAACCTAAGAAATAGGATTTCACAAGGGAGTCCTGCATGAGAAGACAGAACCAGATTGCACCTTCATCCCATCTAAACTGTGCTGGGCTCGGATCCAGGTCTCAAACATGAAAGGCCAGTGTCTAACCATTAAGAATATTTTAAGGAATAAAAGCGAGTTGACATACCTGACAGCTACAGAGGTTCACTCCCTGAAAGAGGATATAATGATGATTAGTATTACAAACACCTTTTGTGATTGACTAGTGACATCTTTTATATGCCGTAAGCACCATGTATTCTTTCTTTAACTGAACGTGTCACTTTAGGGACGGTTCTTTGGCTTAAATTGAGGCTGTTTGCCTCGCTGCCGGTGAAAAGCTGGCCAACAGTGCAGTGAGCTGACTGTCTACAGTAGCGCAGGATCAGCTCATTGAATATTTATTCATTGTTGCTTGTGCAACTTTGGCCTTGTGTAGGGAACTCGGCTAATGAGGCGGGGGGGCGGGGGGGATGCACTAAAAGCTGCAGGCCAGATCAAGAAAAGCAAAAGTGCGCGCTTAAATAGTGAGCCTTGACTCTTGCCTCCGAGTCAGAAGGTTGTGGGTTCCAGTCCCACTCCAGAGACTTGAGCACAAAAATCTAGACTGACGCTCTAGTGCAGTACTGAGGGAGTGCTGCACTGTCGGAGGGGCCGTCTCTTGGATGAAACGTTAAACCGTGGCTCTGACTACCCTGCCAGGTGGATGTAAAAGATCGCATGTTTCCGAAGAAGAGCGGGGGGGTTCTCCCCGGTGTCCTAAGGCCAATATTTATCCCTCAATCAACATCACTAAAGCAGATTATCTGGTCATGAGCACCTTGCTGTGCGCAAATTAGCTGCCGTTCATCACAACATGTTTAGTAAGAGACCACTTTTTATGTTGATTGGTCCAAGATCCATTCCTTTTAATATGATTAATTCATAAATTGTTTGGGTTTAAGCATACAGGGAGGAGAATTACAGCAGTAACTACACTTCAAAAGTACTTCATTGGCTGTAAAGCACTTTTGGGATGTACTGAAGTTGCACTATATATAAGAACATAAGAATTAGGAGCAGGAGTCGGCCATTTGGCCCCTCGAGCCTGCTCCACCATTCAATAAGATCATGGCTGATCTTCTACCTCATCTCCACTTTCCTGAACTATCCCCATATCCCTTGATTCCCTTAATATTCAAAAATCTATCGATCTCTGTCTTAAATATACTCAACGACTGAGCCTCCACAGCCCTCTGGGGTAGAGAATTCCAAAGATTCACCACCCTCTGAGTGAAGAAATTTCTCCTCATCTCAGTCCTAAATGGCCGACACCTTATTCTGAGACTGTGACCCCTGGTTCTAGACTCCCCAGCCAGGGGAAAACATCCTCCCAGCATCCACCCTGTCAATTTTGTATGTTTCAATGAGATCACCTCTCATTCTTCTAAACTCCAGAGAATATAGGCCTAGTCTACTCAGTCTCTCCTCATAGGACAATTCTCCCATCCCAGGAACCAGTCTGGTGAAACTTCGTTGCGCTCCCTCTATGGAAAGTATATCCTTCCTTAGGTAAGGAGACCAAAACTGTACACAATACTCCAGGTGTGGTCTCACCAGGGCCCTATTTAATTGCAGTAAGACGTCTTTACTCTTATACTGGTTGTAATAAAGGCCAACATACCATTTGCTTTCCTAATTGCTTGCTGTACCTGCATGTTAACTTTCAGTGATTTGTGTACAAGGACACCCAGGTTCCTCTGAACACCAACATTTCCCAATCTCTCACCATTTAAAAAATATTCTGCTTTTCTATTTTTCCTACCAAAGTGGATAACTTCACATTTCTCCAAATTATATTCCATTTGCCATGTTCTTGCCCACTCACTTAGCCTGTCTATATCCCCTTGAAGCCTCCTTGCATCCTCCTCACAACTTACATTCCCACCCAGCTTTGTATCATCAGCAAACTTGGATATATTACACTTGGTCCCCTGATCCAAATCATTGATGTAGATTGTAAATAGCTGAGGCCCAAGCACTGATCCTTGCGGTACCCCACTAGTTACTCTAGAGAATATTGGCCTAGTCTACTCAATATCTCCTCATAGGACAATCCCCCCATCCCAGGAACCAGACTGGTGAACCTTCGTTGCACTCCCTCTATGGCAAGTATATCCTTCCTTAGGTAAGGAGACCAAAACTGTACACAATATAAATGCAAGTCTTTCTCTTGACCCAGTGGCCTTTTCCTGGAGCTAATAGTGTTGCAGTTCCTTACAGCAAAGCTGCAATAAATGAGGCTAGCAACTAATCCATCACCCGGTGATGTGTCATCATCTGCAGGGAACATACCTCCTGTTCTATAATCTGTTGGATTGGGAACACTCGATCATTTCTGGTCTGATGGAGAGTATCAGAACACAACAGTAGGCCTTTTTATTTCGCAGCCCCAATTTATGGCGAGTGACTCTGCACCTTCTGGCCTACATTGCCCCATTTGCATTCCCACCTGGTGTCCTTCTCTATCAGAGTGATGTTCAGCGAGTCGGTGAGCGTTTTTTTTTTAAAAAACATGTTCCTAACTTCTCCTTTTTCTTTCAGGTTCAATACGAGTGCCAAAATGCTGCTGGTTGCTGTCGTTTTGTTGTGTGGGACTGTTAGACACCTGGAAGCAACCTGCCAGGCAACTGGGAGCCACAAAGCTGCCCCAAGCCCTGAACCAGAACTCCACGACTGTCCATTATATTCGAAGAGTAAGTGTTTACATAATACATACAGCACAGAAACAACACCATTCGGCCCAACTGGTCTATACCGACGTTTATGCTCCACACGAGCCTCCTCACGCCTATCTTCATCTAACCTTCTATTCCTTTCACCCTCATGTGCTTATCTAGCTTTCCCTTAAATGCATCGATGCTATTCGCCTCAACTACTCCTTGTGGTAGCGAGTTCCTCATTCTCACCACTCTCTGGGTGGCTCAGTTGGTAGCACACTTGCCTCTGAGTCAGAAGGTTGTGGGTTCAAGTTCCTACTCCAGGGACGTGAGCACATAAAGCTAGGCTGACACTCCCAGTGGAGTGCTGCACTGTCAGAGGTGCCATCTTTCGGATGAGATGTTAAACCAAAGCCCCGTCTGCCCTCTCAGGTGGATGTAAGAGATCCCATGGCACTATTTTGAAGAAGAGCAGGGAAGTTATCCCCAGTGTCCTGGCTAATATTTATCCCTCAAAAAACAGATTATCTGGTCATTATCACATTGCTGTGATTGGCTGCCGCGTTTCCTACATTACAACAGTGACTCCTCTTCAAAAAGTACTTCATTAGCTGTAAAGCGCTTTGAGACGTCCGGTGGTCGTGAAAGGCGCTATAGAAATGCAAGTCTTTCTTTTAAAGAAGTTTCTCCTGCATTCCCTATTGGATTCATTGGTGACTATCTTATATTTATGGCTCCTAGTTCTGGTCACCCCCACAACAGAAACATTTTCTCTACGTCTACTCTATTAAACCTTTTCATAATCCTAAAGACCGACTGTGGAGACACAGGGTAGGATTAAGATATAATATACACTGCATCCCTACAGTTGAATATTGAAATAACACCGTTCGACCTTTTGTATCTGCCATAAGTATCATGTAATAGTCTTTGGGAAGAGGCATGAGTTGAACGAGCAACATGTCGCTTTAAGACTAGTATTTTGTTTGTTTAAGCATCTGAGGTCCAAGAAAGATGAGGTTGGTGCATTTTCCAACAGAAAATGTAATGGGGTATTTTTCAAACAGCAGTTACCCTCTGCTAATCTGCATTGCAATTGTTTTGTTATCTGTGCACCATGAACTAGAGCCATGGGTCATAAACGCAGCCTAACTAAAGCTAACTACATATTTGGAGGTGTGATGTCAAAGAATGGAGCACTTTTCTACTCCAGGTAACCAGTGACAGCATCAAACACTCTCCAGTCAGGTATAGTATGGGACAAACACAAAGTAAAACTTCCCTCCAATTGCAGGAGACCCACCCCAGGCATCAGTTTGAACCCATGACCTTTAGCACTATTCGAAGAAGAGCAGGTGAGTTCTCCTAGCCAACATTTATACCTCAACCAAAAATAGATTAACTGATCATTCATCTCATTGCTGTCTTGTGGGATCTTGCTGCAAGCAAATTGAATGCCATATTTGCTTACGTAACGACAATACTTCAAAAGTACTTAATTGGTTGTGAAGTGCTTTGGGGACATCCTGAGGATGTGAAAGGCACTATATAAATACCAGTTCTTCCTTGACTACAGATGTCTCTATAAGTGGAGAACGCTGCTTTCATAATTATATTTCCTCAATTTACATAGATCCAATAAATGGGGGCAGGACAAGATAATGGATATTCACAATCCTCAAAAAAACTATTAAAGCCATGACTGGAGTAAGGGCTTCATGGACCTCCCAATACCTCCTGTAAGCAAAACCTAAAGACCCATCTAAAATTTAGACATGAGGATCAAAAAACTATCTCAAAAGTACCTTAGTCAGGCCACACTTGGAATAATGGCCCAGAAATTCGGCTCCCTGGCTTCCCGCGGGTGCAAGGATCCCGCGCGCACCTACCTACCGCGCCTGCCGTTGACCTCTGGGCCCACGGGGACTTCAGCTCCTGGGCCTCCTGCAGCTGCCGGCGCGCAGTGCTTGTGTATCCCAGGGGCGTAGTTAGTGCGATGCGTCCCCTGGGATCACGTGGGCCATGGAGAGCCAATGGCAGCAGACCATCTTTCATTCATAGATTTGACAGGAAGACCTGTCAAATCTATGAATTGAAATCGGCCCCAAAAGAACAGCTAAACTTCAAATAAATTTTTTAAAAAACCATCACATTTTTAAAATAACTATAGTTAAATAAATTAACTACTTTAAACAAAAATTTAAATTTTTGAAAAAATTAAAATACTTTTTAACAGTGCTAAAAATAAACTTACCTTTCTTTAAAGTATCTAAAAAAGATAAACCTGTTGAAAAAGTTTTTAAATTGTAATTAATTAACCACTTACTTTGTTGAAAACGGGTCCTGCGCCTCCTTTTTAAAAGCGCAGCTTCTTCAATACTTACCCTCCTGGAGAAACCTGTAAAAAAAACCTAAGTTCGCTGCGTGCGGGCAGCCTCTACCGCGCACGCGGTTCACCTCTGACCCGCTCCCTTCACGAGACCGGAAGTTCCGGTTTCCCGCGCATGCGCAGTGCATGCAGGAAACCGGCACTTCAGGTGGCCTTACGGGTGAGTACACAGCGCGTACTCACCCGGCAAGTGCCGAATTTTTGGCCCAATGTGTCCACTTTTGGTCTCCTCGCATGGTGGGTGATATTGAGGCTTTGGAAAGGGTGCAGAGAAGGGCCACTAGACTAATTCCCAGTCTAAAGCATCTTGGTTATCAAGATAGGCTAAAAGAGTTGGGACTCTATACCTTAGAGAAGCGTAGACTTAGGGGGGTTCTGATTTAGGTTTATAAGATAATGAAGGGAATAGATTGTGATCCAGCTGACAGTTTATTTCAATTAAATGGGTTAGGCAGAACCAGGGGTCATAAATTTAAGTTGTACAAGGCCAGATCTGGGTTAGATGTCAGGAGGTGGTTCTTTTCCCAGAGTATAGTGGACCTCTGGAACAGGCTGCCGTCTCGTGTGGTGGACGCGGGCTCGCTGAATTCTTTCTAGCGAGAGCTGGATTTGTTTCTGGCTGGGGCGGAGATCACCTCTTACAGAAGGTGGGTACTGCAGGGAATTCAGGGCCAGAGTGATGTCCCCGACTAGTTCCGATCGCCCAGATGGGTCAGAGAGGGATTTCCCAGATTTTATTTTTCCCCCAAATTGGCCTGGGTTTTTTTAATCCAGCTTTTTGCCTCTCCCAGGAGATCACATGGTTTCGGGTGGGGTGGAGAGTGTTTATGTTGAGATACACAAGGTATCGCAATTGGGTGGGACAGGCTGGATGGACCAGAGGGTCTTTACCTGCGCGTCATTGTTCGGATGTTCGTAAAGTACAGGAGCGGCCTCCTCCTCTAAATATCAAATGCAGCAATATTCTGTTTCAGGAAGAATTCAGCTTAGCCATTTGGAGAAAAACTCCGATTAAAATAGCCCACGGACTGCTTGATTTGCAAGATTGTAAATTCCTTTGAACACATTTGTTCGGAGCTGCTGAGCTGTTAGTTTCACAGTTTGCTGCAGTGTTTTGTTTTTTTGATTCCCGGAAGCTCCGATTTTAACTGTAGCCCCGGTCCCCATTTAATTGGCAGAGGGAAGTTGCTGAGTGGAGTCGCGTTTGACCGCAGCTGAAGGACGCAGTCAGTGATGAGCAATATCTGTGTGCGAGAAGCGTGTTTGAAAACGGTCTTCTCAAGTAGCAGAGGAGCACGCAGTGCTGGTTATTAACACCAGGAAGCCATCTGCCTTCACTGTCTGGCTGGAGCATTATCACTGTTGATTACTTCTCCAAGACATTAATCTTAATGCTATGAGCAATGAGGACATGGAGAGTTAAACCCTTCTGCCCAGAACTGGCTTTATGTCCAAGGATTCAGCAACTATTGGATTATTTCCTTCCAATGACACCTACACCTGCATATGCTTTCATTTTGTTTACTGAAGAGAAACCCTATTGTTATAGCAGCCCAGTCAGTGAATCATGCTTGAGATCTTAAACCGAGGCCCCGTTTGCCCCCTCAGGTTGGACAGAAAAGATCCCAAGGCACTATTCGATGAAGAGCAGGGGAGCTCTCCCCGGTGTCCTGGGGCCAATATGTATCCCTCAACCAAATCACTAAAGCAGATTATCCGGTCATAGTCACATTGCTGTTGGTGGGACCTTGCTGTGCGCAAATTGGCATTCGCCTTTCCTACATTGCAGCCAAGCTTCAAAAGTATTTCATTGGCTGTAAAGCGCGTTGGGACGTGCTGAAGTCATGAAAGGTGCGATATAAATGCAAGCCTTTCTTCTAAACCTTAAGCATCTGTTTGCTGTTGCCAGCTGTGATTTGATAGAATTGTACATGTAGCTTCCCGATGGCCCTTTCACACTGTGTCCTCCGAGAGTTTAAAGTTCCAATGGCACGCACAAAACATGGGTTGGATAGAGTTCACAGAGGCCTCTACACTGCTCACGTCTCAAAATACCCTAAGTTCATGACAGCCCGCCTCCAATATTGTTTTTTTTTTTATTTTGTTTTTATGGGATGTGGGCGTCGCTGGCAAGGCCAGCGTTTATTGCCCATTTCCTAATCGCCCTTGAGAAGGTGGTGGTGAGCCGCCTTCTTGAACCGCTGCAGTCCGTGTGGTGCCAGCTGACCTCTGGAAAGCAGTGTACATACTTCTAAATGGTGGCAACATGGATGCGTCAGAAAGCCCAACAATAGTGCAAGTTTGCTGCGTTACAGGGGACTCCCCAAGCCAGGTAGAACTTACCGCGTAGCAATGTGAACGCAACGATCTCCAGCCAAAAGTTGCCTGCTTCCAATTGGTGAGGGGGGATCAGGAAGGGGAGCAGCTTGGGGTTTGTCCTTCTGATTAATTGAAAATGCCCAGTTAGTGGGTACCCTTTTTGTCATCGACTTCCATCCACTGGAAGTTGTCCAACTTCAATTTTAAGTCCCAAAAACTCATTAGAGAGAGGAGATTTAATCCCGTCTGTCCAGGTTTAATGTGTACTCCAGTTACTCCCAAGTGCTTTCTAACATCGTGTTCCGCATGGATGATGGTGAAACAATTTGCCTGTTTTCCCCACACTGCACCGTTTTTTTTTTATCGAGGCCAGATCTATAAAAGTGCAAATGGGCCCGTAACTCAATCTAGCAAAGTGCTGAGTGCACCAACATTGATCATGTTTTCACTAGATTACATGGCAGCTTACCGCCTTTCTCCGCAGCAGCCGGCTGCAGCAGCAGCTGCTTCACATTATGCCGACTGATGCCCGCTCAGATCCCAAGCTGTGTTAAAGGGTCCGCACATGTGCCCTTGACATCAGTCAGTTGCCAGCAGCAACCTTTCAATGGCTCAGCCGTCACAGAATAACCACAGTGTAGATAGAGGCCATTTCGGCCCATCGAGCCTGCACCGACACATATCCCACCCTATCCCCGTAACCCCACATATTTAATCCCCCTAACACTAAGGGTCAATTTATCATAGCCAAATCAACCTAACCCGCACATCTTTGGACTGTGGGAGGAAACCGGAGCACCCGGAGGAAACCCACGCAGACACGGGGAGAATGTGCAAACTCCACACAGACAGTCACCCGAGACTGGATTCGAACCCGGGTCCCTGGCGCTGTGAGGCAACAGTGCTAACCACTATGCCACCGTGTTGTCCTTCGGCTGTTGGTAGCTTTTTGGGACATTTGAATTCCTACTAGTTTAAAGCGACATTCTATCGTCAGTCGATACGCAGTCAAGTGGAGCGTGTGGCAAAGTCTTGTAGGATGCACCTATTGGCTGGATTAATTGGGAATTTCAAGCTTGCAAGGCATAATTCCCCATACACACACACAACGGTCAGTCCAACAATCAAATTTGTTGGTACAAGCGATGGTACAGTTATTTTTAAAATTTGCTTTCCAAAGATTTCCGTTGCCCTTCATGCTGAGGAATTGCCCACGGGCACTGACCAGCCTCAAGTATCTCGCCCTAAAACCCATGTTAGTATCAGTGGACTGCTTGGCCATGGGGTGCAATTCTGTACTCCGTCAACATCCCCACACACGCATCCCCACACACATCTTCCAGCAACAATCACTGGATAATGATCAAGAGTGGAAAGTCTGATTGGTTTTATTTTACTCTCGTATGCTAAGGAACACCTGAGGCAAATTGTATTGCTCTGCCCCCCCCCCCCCGCCCCCCCCAGTCGAGATCCGCTCACTCTGCGTAGATAAGGGATCGAGTCTGGATCCGTACCTGTCGGTAGGGCTTAATGTCACACCACACCACCAGCAGAATTTTCACAGATGCATTCATCTAGTGGGAGATATGTGTTAAAAGAAAGAAAGACCTGCATTTCTATCGCACCTTTCACAACCTCAGGACGTCCCAAAGCGCTTTACAACCAATGAAGTACTTTTGAAGTGTAGTCACTGGTGTAATGTAGGAAACACGACAGCCAATTTGTGCACAGCAAGCTCCCACAAACAGCAAGGAAATAAATGACCAGATAATGTGGTTTTTTTTAGGTGTTGGTTGAGGGATAAACATTGGCCAGGATAACGGGGGAGATACCCCACTGCTCTTCTTCGAATAGTGGCCGCGGGATCTTTTACGTCCACCTGAGAGAGCAGACGGGGCCTCGGTTTAACGTCTCATCCGAAAGACGGCACCTCCGACAGTGCAGCAGTCCCTCGGCACTGCACTGGAGTAGATTATGTGCTCAAGTGTTGTGCACGGACACGTTTTGCCTGTGAATCCCAATCCCGCCCACACTATCTGTCGCAGAGGCAGTGGGGATGAGAGGAAAAACTGGATGGCAAACACCTGCAAAGGAAATAGGGAGAGGATTATTGAGATAGAGCAAGTCTGGAGATGTGCACGCACGCTCTTAGTTAGAAAGGAAATCTATATTGGGGTGCAGGGGCTGCAGTGTGCAAGTTTGATATTTTAGGAAGCTATGTTGACGTCATTATAATCACATAATGATCACATCTCCTGAATTACAGAAGGCTATAATCAGAGAATTACCTGGCAGACATGGTGTTAAATAACTGGAATTAAGGGTCTATTTTTATTTAAATCTTTTGCTTCCTGATGACCTTGTCTTCTCCTGGAAGAATTGAATGTTGGGGGAGTGAGGCCACTCACTGAACGGGCTGAGCCCATTAACTTGTGTAAGCTGCTTTCTCTCGTGCTCCGGAGTCACCTGATGAATACACAGTTAGAAAGAAAGAACTTGCATTTATATAGCGCCTTTCAAGCACTTGGCAGCCTACTTTTTGAAGCGTAGTCACCGACCCTCCTGCCAGTGGAAACAGTTTCTCCCCGGTCTACTCTATCAAAACCCCTCGTAATTTTGAGCACCTCTATTAAAACGATGGCCTCCCGTTACTGCCTGGCCAAGTCTTGCTCCGATCACCTTCATCCTCTCGGCTAACCCTGTAAAACCCGCCAGTTTTACACCTGTCAACTGTACCCTCTCCTCACCTTTTGGCGCATCTCCAGATGGCACCTCTCGCCTTTACACTCTCACCTACCCTCTGCCCTATTTCATGCGCTGATTACTTAATGGTGTTAAAAAAAAAAATTTAAAATCCTATTTTGTTGTGAAGCTATGCTGGCAGTGCATTTAAATTGGCAAAATCAATGTTCACATCCTGCTGATGTACAGGAACCGTTCAAGCTTAAATCCCTTAGTTTATAACCTCATTAGAACCGTTTGATTGAATTTCAGTCTTGTAACTCATTGCTAGATATGGATTATTTACAGATGACCTGTGTTTAAGGATATTTTTTGCTTTTGTCCTTTTCATGTACTTAACTCAATTGCCGGACAGGGAGCTCTCCTTTCGAGCTTGGGGGGGGGGGGGGGGGTGGGCGGTGGTAGTCGAGGATTTGAGTTGTAATAATGCCTAATGGATAAAATAAAAGCTGAGCCTCCTGGAAACACTCAGCGAACCTGTCTGAGTCTCGAGAGAAAAGTCCGCTTAATGTTTCCAGTGGACTACAGGTTATCAAACCTGTAGGGCTAATCTATTTCTGTTCCACTCTGTATAGTTCTCTTCCTGCTTTTAGAGACTTGCATTTAAATCACATCTTCCACAACCTCAGGACGTCCCAAAGCGCTTTTCAGCCAATGAAGTGCTTTTTGAAGTGGAGTCACTGTTGTAATGTAGGAAACGCGGCAGCCAGTTTGTGCACAGCAAGCTCCCACAAACAGCAATGAGGTAATGACCAGATAATCTGTTTTAGTGATGTTGGTTGAGGGATAAATGTTGGCCCCAGGACACCGGGGAGAACTCCCCCTGTTCTTCTTCCAAATAGTGTCACGGGATCATTCAAGTCCACTTGAGAGAGCAAATGGGGCCTGGGTTTAATGTCTCATCCGAAAGACGGCACCTCCGACAGTGCTGCACTCCCTCAGCACTGCACTGGGCGTGTCAGCCTAGATTTTTGTGCTCAAGTCTCTGGAGTGGCCCATGGCCTTCTGACTCAGAGGCGAGAGTGCTGCCCACTGAGCCACGGCTGACATGTAGCTCAGAAAGAAAGAAACAGAACACCTTGAGGTAAGATGAACAGTTGTGACTCCTGACCGGATATCAGAGCCAAAAGCAAAACACTGCGGATGCTGGAAATCTGAAATAAAAACAGAAAATGCTGGAAATACTCAGCAGGTCAGGCAGCATCTGTGGAGAGAGAAACAGAGTTAACGTTTCAGGTCGATGACCCTTCGTCAGAACTGGCAAAGGTTAGAGATGTAACAGGCTTTAAGCAAGTGCAGAGGCAGGGAAAGTGGCGGGGGGGGGGGGGGGACGGGTGGAGGAAAGAGCAAAAGGGAAGGTCTGTGATAGGGTGGAAGGCAGGAGAGATTAAATGACAAAAGGGATGATGGTGCGAGGCAAAAGGAGATGGTAATGGGACAAGTTAAGCTATTGGACCATGAGGGTTATCTCAATAACACCCAATCTTCTCCTCACCCAATAGCTACACAAAGCATTTTCAGCAGGAGTCAATGGGCAGTGTCCAGGAGGAGGAAACTTGGCCGATATCCCATCCCAGAGGTGTTGAGACCAATTGTAACACCTCGCGGCCTGCTCACCTTATCCGTGATCAGCTAACTCACTCCAGACCAGCTTTCGACCCCGAGACCTTCCTGGTCTGTATGTTGCACGTACGGTAATGTAGTGATTAGTAATTCAGAGGCCTGGACCAACTATCCTAGAGGCAGGAGTTCAAATTCCACCATGGCTGTTTGAGAATTTGAATTTGGTTAAAATAAAATCTAGAAATCAAGAACTGGCACCAGAGAAAAGTGACCATGGAGCTGTTGAATTGTTGTTAAAAACCCAGCTCGTTCACTCACATCCTTCAGGGAAGGAAACTTGTTCAGATCCTTACCTGGCTTGGCCTATATGTGACTCCAGTCCCACACCATTGAATCATAGAAATTTACAGCACAGAAGGAGGCCATTCGTGCCGACAAAGAGCTATCCAGCCTAATCCCACTTTCCAGCTCTTGGTCTGTAGCCCTGTAGGTTACAACACTTCAAGTGCATATCCAAGTACTTTTTCAATGCGATGAGGGTCTCTGCCTCTACCACCCTTTCAGGCAGTGAGTTCCAGACCCCCACCACCCTCTGGGTGAAGAAAGTTCTCAACTCCCCTCTAAACCTTCTACTAATGACTTTAAATCGATGGCCCCCTGGTTATTGACCTCTCTGCTAAGGGAAATAGGTCCTTCCTATCCACTCTATTTAGGCCCCTCATAATTTTATACACCTCAATTAGGTCTCCCCTCAACCTCCTGTGTTCCAAAGAAAACAACCCCAATCTTTCCTCATAGCTAAAATTCCCCAGTCCTGGCAACATCCTCGTAAATCTCCTCTGCACCCTCTCTAGTGCAATCACATCCTTCCTGTAATGTGGTGACCAGAACTGTATGCACCACACCAATGTGCTTGTCTTGCCCTCTAAACTGGCCTAGCCAGACCCTCGGTTCCCACTAGAGATGGGGTACGAATGCCGAACTTGTCAGCAATGCCCACATCCCATGAATGAATTTCTTAAAATGGGGTAATCAGTCAGGCTTCCTGCTTCCGATCGTTATTTATTGATCGCTACTGGAGAGTGAGAGTGTGTCGATACTGGGCGAGGAGAAGGTTAACGCTTCCTTGGTCAAATAGTCTGCCAACAATCAATCTGGACTGGGCAAGGAATGCGTTGCCTGAAAGGGTGACGGATGCAGATTCAATCTGGACTGGGCAAGGAATGCGTTGCCTGAAAGGGTGACGGATGCAGATTCAATCTGGACTGGGCAAGGAATGCGTTGCCTGAAAGGGTGACGGATGCAGATTCAATCTGGACTGGGCAAGGAATGCGTTGCCTGAAAGGGTGACGGATGCAGATTCAATATCCATTTTCACAAAGGGAATTGGATCTGTCCTTGAAAAGGAAAAATTTGCAGGGCTATGGGGAAAGAGCAGGGGGGAGTGGGACTAATTGGAGAGCTCTTTCAAAGAGCCGGCACAGGCACGATGGGCCGAATGGTCTCCTTCTGTGCTGTATCATTCTAAAGGAGAAAATTTTGGAAAAACAGGAGCAATGCAGACTAGCAGCCGATATTAAATCCCCCAGTCCCTGGAGAATGGGATTTACTGCCATGAAATTCAAGTGAACAAGGATTTGCTGTTCTGAGGGTAGGTGCTTGAATCCCTTTAAACGGGGATTAGCAGGCGAAAGGTTTAAGCCTAGCGATTAGTGCTAGTAGTGATGTGGAGATTCAGGGGCTGGACTGAGAAACAAACACAGCAAAGGAAATCTCGACCTGCCGCTCGCAAGGTTAAACGGTTTTTGGTGTCAGATGTTGAAGCCACTGGTAAAATTTCACTGAAATATTTTGCGAGGTTTTCCACCTTCCCGGGTCTGTGATTATAATAGAAGTCATTGCCGAACACCAGGTCCAACAGGTGAATGAATGGGGTCATACGAAAATGCCAGACAGGAAAAGTCCGGCTGGTGCACCTACCCTGTCCCATAATCGTGATACCTTACGCTTCACGATTAATACACTCCCTGACCCACTCTCACCTTGGTGTTGTAAAGTCGTGGGTTCAGTCCCTCTCGAGAAACCTGAGCAAATAAACTAGGCTGACGCTCCCAGTGCAGCACTGAGGGAGCGCTGCACTGTCCGAGGTGCCGTTAAATCGAAGCCCCGTCCGCCCTCTCAAGCGGCCATACAAGATCCGGTGGTACTATTCGAAGAAGAGCAGGGGAGTTCTCCCTGGTGTCCTGGGGCTGATATTTATCCCTCAACCAGCACCCAAAAAAAAAATGATCTTGTCATTTATTTCATTGCTGTTTGTGGGAGCTTGCTGTGCGCCAAATTGGCTGCCGCGTTTCCTACATTACAACAGTGACCACACTTCAAAAGGACTTCATTGGCTGTAAAGTGCTTTGGGACGTCCGGTGGTTGTGAAAGAATCATAGAATCATAGAAACATAGAAGATAGGAGCTGGAGTAGGCCATTCGGCCCCTCTAGCCTGCTCCGCCATTCAATGCGATCATGGCTGATCATCCAAATTCAGTACCCTGTCCCTGCTTTCTCCCCATATCCCTTGATCCCTTTAGCCTTAAGAAATATATCCAACTCCTTCTTGAATCTATTTAATGAATTGGCCTCTACTGCCTTCTGTGGCAGAGAAAGATGCAGGTCTTGCTTTATAAAAAATGATGCTTTGTTGCGATCCCATCCCTTGGTGTCCCCACAGAAACTCCATGTCGCACTGGCAGCAGGATACACTTGTTCCCTGGCTTTGGCAGGGCTACTGTATTTCCAGCTGTTACTACACATGTGTGCCCTTCCTGGGGTGTCTCCGTGCACCAGCACAGCTTAAGCTGTGAGCTTACCGTGCTGAGAATGGTAGACATGAACCCAAATGATATCCGTATGCAGCGTAAGCTGCGTGCTGCCTGACCTTGTCTGGAGGGGAAAGCCTACCCAATGAAAGGTTTGAGAAATGAATGTAGAGAGGCTTTTACAGCCCAGTCTGGGCAAATAAAACTCATCATGGCTGAACGGAGAGAAATTGTCCAAAAACTTGTCGGCCCCCATTACTGGCGGCAAAAATGGCGACTGCACTCCCTGCAATAGTGAGGGACACACAGCAACTCACTCGACTAACGGAAAAACACAATATTATGATGATCTGACCAGATCTTCACCAGGCGTGGACCCAGTGCCAATCACAACAGGACGTCTAATTACCGCATCTATCTTGACAAAAAAGAAAGATAAAGGCTTGTATTTCTACAGCCCCTTTCACGATCACTGACGACCCAAAGTGCTTTACAGCCCATGAAGTACTTTTTGAAGTGTAGTCACTGTTTTAATGTAGGAAATGCAGCAGCCAATTTGCACACAGCAAGCTCCCACAAACAGCAATGTGATAATGACCAGATCATCTGTTTTACTGATGTTGATGGAGGGATAAATATTGGCCCAGGACACCGGGGAGAACTCTCCTGCTCTTCTTCAAAATAGTGCCATGGGATCTTCTACATCCACCTGAGAGAGCAGACACGGCCTTGGTTTAACCTCTCATCCGAAAAACGGCACCTCCGACAGTGCAGCACTCCCTCAGAACTGCACTGGGAGTGTCAGCCTAGATTTTTGTGCTCCAGTCTCATGGAGTTGGGCTTGAACCCACGACCTTCTGACTCAGAGGCGAGAGTGCGACCCACTAAGCCACGACTGACAAATGCTCTTCTCACTGTGGGGCTGACTCGTTAAAACGAGTGGGCTGATCCGTACGCACCAAGCTCGGATCCCCAATCTCTACTTGAGCTCGCTGATCTCCACTGAATGATTGTAGATGTGTTACCGTTGGTCTGGGCCGAGGAGGGGGGGGGGGGTGCAAAATATCGGCCAGGGTTCCTGGACCTGATCGTTATCTGGTGATTGAACTCCTCCCCTTCAATTGCATATGTGAGCATGTGACTGGATCGGGTTCGGTCATGATGCCCTCCAAGCTTGAATAGCCTGCAATAATCAGTCTACACTCACATGTGAAGTGGCCACTGGCGTACAGTAGCCGAGGATTGCCACTGTCAGTGGATTAATACCCCAACACAATTTTGGTCTCCTTACCTAAGGAAGGATATACTTGCCATAGAGGGAGTGCAACGAAGGTTCACAAGATTGATTCCTGGGATGGCGGGACTGTCGTATGAGAAAAGATTGAGTAAACTAGGCCTGTATTCTCTAGAATTCAGAAGAATGAGAGGGGATCTCATTGAAGCATACAAAATTATTACAGGGCTTGATAGGGTGGATGCTGGGAGAATGTTTCCCTTGGCTGGGGAGTCTAGAACCAGGGGCCACAGCCTCAGGATAAAGGGTAGGCCATTCAGGACTGAGATAAGGAGAAATTTCTTCACACAGAGGGTGGTGAATCTTTGGAATTCTCTACCCCAGAGGGCTGTGGAGGCTCAGTCATTGGGTATATTCAAAACAGAAGTCGATAGATTTCTGACTAGTAAGGGCATCAAGGGATATGGCGATAGGGCCGGTGAATGGAGTTGAGGCAGAAGATCAGCCATGATCTCATTGAATGGCGGAGCAGGCTCGAAGGGCCGAATGGCCTACTCCTGCTTCTATTTCTTATGTTCTTATTATTCCCAACAATTCTTTGTGACATCACCCCTGAACGGCCTAGTTCTAATTTTAAGGTTATGCCACCTTGTTCTGGACTCCCAAACCAGAGGAAATAGTTTCTCTCTATCTATCCTGTCAACTCCTTTTTAAGCATCCTGAACACCTCAAATGAGCTTCTGCCCATTACAATGAATGGAAAGCAGCTGGGTAGTGAAGGAGGCAAACCTCGGCCTATACATTTAATTATCTAGCACATCCTCTCAAGAAAAACATTCTTTAAAAATCATATTGGTTACACATGGGGACTTGATCAGCCTCACTATCCCGAGAAAAGTGTTGGGATCTTCCTTGGCAGCATTTAGTTTCGAAACTGTTTTGTTTCTACATTTGTTCACGGGATGTGGGCGTCGCTGGCAAGGCCAGCATTTATTGCCCATCCCTAACTGCTCTTGAGAAGGGGGTGGTGAAGGTACTACCCACAGTGTTGTTCTACTTCTTTGTAGCGGTTTGGTACAACTGAGTGTCTTGCTAGGCCGTTTCTGAGGGCAGTTAAGAGTTAACCACAGAAAACGCTGGAAAAACTCAGCAGGCCAGGCAACATCCGTGGAGCGAGAAACAGAGTTAACGTTTCAGGTCGAAACCCTTCGTCAGAACTGAGAAAAGAGCAGGAAATGAAACAGATAAAAATGCAAGGGGGAGGCTGGGGGGAATAACTATGGTAAGTAGAGACATTAAGAGATGCTCAAGGTAAGACGAGATGGTAATGGGACAGGTTAAGAAACAAAAGGTGAAGTGTGAAATGCTGGCAGAATGAGAGACAGCTGCCGTGGGGGGAGAGAGAGAAAAAGAAGGAAAAAGGCACAAACCAAAAGGGTGGATAAAATGTATACATATGTGGTAGGGGCCGAGGTTATGATCTGAAAATGTTGAACTCGATATTGAGTCCGGAAGGCTGTAAAGTGCCTAAACGAAAGATGAGGTGCTGTTCCTCGAGCTTACGCTGAGCTTCCGTGGAACAATGCATGAGGCCGAGGACAGTGAGGTCTGAGTGGGCGTGGAGGGGTGAATTAAAATGACAAGCGACCGGAAGCTCGGGGTCACCCTTACGGACTGAACGGAGGTGTTCCACAAAGCGGTCACCCAATCTGCGTTTGGTCTCCCCAATGTAGAGGAGACCACATCGTGAGCAGCGAATACAGTATACTAGATTGAAAGAAGTACAAGTAAATCGCTGTAGAGTCAACCACATTGCTGTGGGTCTGGAGTCACATGTAGGCCAGACCGGGTAAGGACGGCAGATTTCCTTCCCTAAAGGGCATTAGTGAACCAGATGGGTTTTTACAACAGTCTGATAGTTTCATGGTCACCATTACTGATACTAGCTTTTATATTCCAGATTTATTTAATTAACTGAATTTAAATTCCCCAGCTGCTGTGGTGAGATTTGAACTCACGTCTCACAGATCATTAGTCCAGGCCTCTGGATTACTCGTCCAGTAACATAACCACTCTGCTACCGTACCCCTATATTGTGTTTAGGAAGTCATACTTCGGTTTCTCATGAATGCAGAAACTGTGGAGGTCTAGAAAGCTTCAAGGAGTTGATCAGATCCCCAGCAATGCAGGACGAGAAGCTTCATCACGCGGATCAGATGATGAAGAAGTATTCCGAGGACTGAGCGACTGGTGCTGTCGCTGAGCAGAACAACTGAGCTTCGTGTTTCCCTCCCGGGGCACCTCTCGGCCTAGCACTGCCTGTCACAGCAGATTTGCTTTACAGTGTCGCTAAAGCCCAGTGAAGGCCCCTCTGGGTTAACCAAGACAGTGCGTGCGACAGGCTCTCTATGTAGGTCGCTCAGCTATTTTTTTCTGAGCCTCTGCAAAAACCTGACCCGTCACATCCCTGACTGGCTGATCGCCACCCTCCTCCTACACGTAGCAACAGGAAAGGCAAAGGAGCATTTCCCACCCATCGCCCCCCCCCCCCTCCAACGCTCCAAAGTAAAAGGAAAGAAAATACAATAATAGGACAAGCAGAATGGGGGGGCGATTTTAACCCGACTCGTTCAGCAGAAACCTGGCGGGCGGGCAGTTAAAATCGCCCTGGCTCCTACCTGTCCGAAAGCCGCCACGATCGCAACATCTGCAGTTTGAACCTGCTCTGAGCAGGCAGCAAGGACACGCACCCGGAGCCAACGGGGGTCCTCCTTTACGTGTGCATGTTGCGGCCCATTGACATCGTTGAGACCCGACTGTAATTTTAACTCGGGCCTGAGCGGGGAATCCACATGGAGTTAAAATTCGGGGCCAATTGGTGTTATTGCACCTCTGGGACCTGGGCTTGTGTGTGGCCTGTACCCAATGATGAAGGTCTCCCTGTGCCCAAAGGTGGTGAAGCTAATTTTGCTGGACTCATCCAGCTCCCATGGACATAACCAAATGCACCCTTGCTGTGGACACTGAGTGACCACAAACAAGCAAGGTTAAAGGAGAGCGAATGAATGTACACATAAGTGAGAAGTCGCACAACACCAGGTTATAGTCCAACAGTTTTATTTGAAATCACGAGCTTTCGGAGCTGCTGCCCCTTCGTCAGGTGAAGTAAAGGAATACGAATCGACAAAAGCATATATAGATAGAGAACAATGCATGTGTAGCGTACAATGTCAGACGACTACATTTAATCCTCCTGACTGCCTTTCGTCACACCTCGGCAGAGAAACAATCAGGTCAGCCAGGAAGGCACCACATCAAACACATAGCAAGATACAACTGAGACAATGAATTTACACATGCAGTTGTACAAGAGGATTGGAAAAATCAAAACGTGAATATATTAGGTCTTTGAAAAGGTCATAGATGGAGTGACTAAAAGGTCACTTCCATAAAACAGTAGATGACCTGCCAACCGTCTTCCGTTAGCAATGTGACACAATCTTCAAATGGTTCACTGCTTCAGTCACTTTATTAATCACTTGTTTACCTGTCCTCCCTCCAGGGTGCCTCGTGCCTATTTATTTTGCCCCTGCGCCCACCCCCTGGATTTTCTCCCCTCCTCGCCTGGGGTATGACCAGCCCCAACACCCTGTCCAAGTGGCCATTTTTAATCACGTGACGCTAAAGAGCATCAGCAAGCTATTCAACTAGAAGGGGCGTCGCATTCAAACTCGCCCCTCTCCTTACCCAACGAGTGTTTTACCGGGCAAGTTAAAAGGGACAACAGTGGCTGATTTCCGCTACCCCCCCCCCCCCCCACCGACCAACCCAAGGGCTTTCAGTCCCCAGCTAAAAACAGCTACCTCAGTCCAGATCAGGGATTCAACTCTGTGTGAGGAAAAGCTATCAACACATAGACAAAATAACATTAAAATCCATCAGCATTCTTTGCAACTGAATGTTTAGAACGGGTCTTGATGCCAAGTTCCCTTAAAGAGCACGAATGTCACACTGGTGCACACGAAGGTCACTCTGATACTAAGGTGATGTACTCTATTATGGCAGAGTACACCAAGCCTGACTCTGAATCTAATCGTGCTGATCTTCAATTGGGAGTGCTTCATGCGAACACTGGGCGCAAAAAGGGGAAGAAGAGTGTTCCGTTAATAAGAACATAAGAAATAGGAGTAGGTCATTCGGACCTTCGAGCCTGCGCTGTCAGCTGTGGCTCAGTGGGTAGTACACTCGCGTTCTGGGTCAGAACGGTTGTGGGTTCAAGTCCTGCTCCAGGGACTGGAGCACGTAAATCTAGGCTGACACTCCAGTGCAGTGCTGAGGGAGTGCTGCACTGTCAGAGGGGCCGTCTTTCGGATGAGACGTTAAACCGAGGCCGTGTCTGCTCTCTCAGGTGGATGTAAAAGATCCTATGGCACTATTTCGAAGAAGAGCAGGGGGAGTTGTCCCCAGTGTCCTCAACCAACATAACAAAAACAGATTATCTGGTCATTATCACGTTGCTGTTTGCGGGAGCTTGCTGTGAGCAGATTGGCTGCCGCGTTTCCCACATTACAACAGTGACTCCACTTCAAAAGTACTTCATTGGCTGTAAAGCGCTTTGAGACGTCCGGTGGTCGCGAAAGGCGCTATAGAAATGCAAGTTTTTCTTTCTTTCTCTGCCATTCGATAAACCCATGGCTGATCTTCGACCTCAACTCCACTTTCCCGCCCGGTCCCCATATCCCTTGATTGCCTTCGAGGCCAAAAATCTATCGATCCCTGCCTTGAATATGCGCAACAACTGAGCATCCACGGCCCTCTGGGGTAGAGAATTCCAAAGATTCACCACCCTCTGAGTGAAGAAATCTCTCCTCATTTCAATGCTAAATGCTCTCTCCGCTCTATCACTTTAATAAGGATAATTTTGGCATTGAACCCTTGATTAAAACTTAAAGCAAATGTGGAGGAGGAAGAAGAAGCCTTCTAAAGTATTCACAAAGCTTAGTTATCAAACATTCAGGAGGGCTTTTTTTCAAAACACAATTGTGCAACTACAAGCAGAAAATATGGTGGGCGACAGCAGCAGAAAAGATCTGAAGAGGAGGGTGCTGACATTTTATTATTTGGAACCAAGAATTACTGTAATTAAAAATAATGATAGCGACAAGACACTGTACTGAAAACTGGAAGAGAGCTGGAGCAGTGTTACATGAGTAAAGTTCACGGCAAATTAAGTGTGCGTTTGAACAGCAGTGTATGAAATCCGAGTGGATTGTTACTGGAGGAAACTGCCAGGGATCATCAGTAATGTGATGGACATCATACGCTGATGTCAGAGAAGCCCTGCTGTGGTGATCGAACATAACAATTAGGAGCAGGAGTCGGCCGTACGGCCCCTCGAGCCTGCTCCGCCATTCAATAAGATCATGGCTGATCATCGACCTCAACTCCACTTTCCCGCCCGATCCCCATATCCCTCGATTCCCCGAGAGTCCAACAATCTATCGATCTCAGCCTTGAATATACTCAACGACTGAGCCTCCACAGCCCTCTGGGGCAGAGAATTCCAAAGATTCACCACCCTCTGAGTGAAGAAATATCTCCTTATCTCAGTCTTTAAATAGCTGACCCCCTACCCTCAGACTATGCCCCCTAGTCCTAGACTCTCCAGGCAGGGGGAAACAGCCTCTCAGCAGCTAGTATTGAGCAAAATGTCAGACGTCCGCTCCAGAGTTGCGCAATACCAATCGCTTAAAAACTTAGATATAAGGGAACGAGATGCAGAACTTCCAACCCGAGGAAAATTTCAAATCCTCAGGCAGGCTTCACTCTCTTGAAATTTTCATCAGGATTGCCTAAGGATTCAAGGGGCAGTTTTCAGCTTCCAAGACCTGTGGGCTATCACATAGAAGATAGAAACATAGAAGATAGAAGCAGGAGTAGGCCATTCGGCCCCTCGAGCCTGCTCCGCCATTCGATGAGATCATGGCTGATCATCCAAACTCAGTACCCTGTACCTGCCTTCTCCCCATATCCCTTGATACCTTTAGCTTTAAGAAATATATCTAACTCATTCTTGAATATATTTAATGACTTGGCCTCAACTACCTTCTGTGGTAGAGAATTCCACAGGTTCACCACTCTCTGGGTGAAGAAATTCTTCCTCATTTCTGTCCTAAATGGCTTACCCGTTATCCTTAGATTATGACCCCTGGTTCTGGACTCTCCGACCATCAGGAACATTCTTCCTGCATCTAATTTGTCCAGACCTGTCAGAATTTTATATGTTTCGATGAGATCCCCTCTCATTCTTCTATACTCCAGCGAGTATAAGCCCAATCGACCCAATCTCTCCTCATATGTCATTCCTGCCATCCCAGGTATCAGCCTTGTGAATCTTCACTGAACTCCTTCCATGGCAAGAACATCCTTCCTCAGATAAGGCGACCAAAACTGCACACAGTACTCAAGCTGTGGTCTCACCAAGGCCCTGTACAACTGCAGCAGGACATCCCTGTTCCTATACTCAAACCCTTTCGCTATGAAGGCCAACATACCATTTGCCTTCTTCACCGCCTGCTGCACCTGCATGCGTTCAGCGACTGGTGCACAAGGACACCTAGGTCTCGTTGCACTTCCCCTTCTCCCAATCTATTGCCATTCAGATAATAGTCTGCCTTTCTGTTTTTGACACCAAAGTGGATAACCTCGCACTTATCCACGTTATATTGCATCTGCCACGCTTCTGCCCACTCACCCAACCTGTCCAAATCATCCTGGAGTTTCTCGGTATCCTCCTCGTAGCACACACTCCCACCCAGCTTTGTGTCATCTGCAAACTTGGAGATATTACATTTAGTTCCCTTAGCTAGATCATTAATGTATATTGTGAATAGCTGGGGTCCAAGGACCGATCCCTGCGGTACCCCACTAGTCACTGCTTGCCACTCGGAAAAAGACCCATCACAAGACCTTCATTTGTTCTTTTCCACACCACAAATCGAAGGAGGTGTCCTGGGCCAATATTTATCCCTCAATCAACATCACTAAAAACAGATGATCTGGTCATTATCACATTGCTGTTTGTGGGAGCTTGCTGTGTGCAAATTGGCTGCCGTGTTTCCCACATTGCAACAGTGACTACACTTCAAAAAGTACTTCATTGGCTGTAAAGCACTTTGGGGCGTCCTGAGGTCGTGAAAGGCGCTATAGAAATGCAAGTCTTTCTTTATAAATGTGTGTATGTTACAAAAATGTGAGTCGGTGTTCGAAAGTGACGACGTTACCCAACCGTCATCCAGCCCAGGCTGATGCGACGAAAGTCTCCTCTCTCCGTTGCCAGGACGGGTCCTATGTTCCTAAGTGCAAGATGTTTGGGCAGACTCAACCCAGCTCTTGATTGGCATGGAGCCGTAGTACAAAACCTCCCCTTCATTTGTACTAGTTGGCGAAGTAACTCAGAAAAAGAAAAAGAAAAAGATTTTCATTTATATCGCGCTTTTAAGGACCACCGGACGTGTCAAAGCACTTTTACAGCCAATGAAGTACATTTTTGGAGTGTAGTCACTGTTGTAATGTAGGAAACGCGGCAGCCAATTTGCGCACCGCAAGCTCCCACAAACGGCAATTTGATAATGACCAGATAATCTTATTCGAAATAGTGCCGTAGGATTTTATGTCCACCTGAGAAGACCTCGGTTTAACGTCTCATCCGAAAGACGGCACCTTTTTATTTTATTCGTTCCTGGGATGTGGGCATCGCTGGCAAGGCCAGCATTTATTACCCATCCCTAGTTGCCCTTGAGAAGGTGGTGGTGAGCCGCCTTCTTGAACCGCTGCAGTCTGTGTGGTGAAGGTACTCCCACAGTGCTGTTAGGGAGGGAGTTCCAGGATTTTGACCCAGCGACGATGAAGGAACGGTCGATATATTTCCAAGTCAGGATGGTGTGTGACTTGGAGGGGAACTTGGAGGTGGCGGTGTTCCCATGCGCCGGCTGCCCTTGTCCTTCTAGGTGGAAGAGGTCGCGGGTTTGGGAGGTGCTGTCGAAGAAGCCTTGGCGAGTTGCTGCAGTGCATCTTGTAGATGGTACACACTGCAGCCACGGTACGCCAGTGGTGGAGGGAGTGAATGTTTAAGGTGGTGGATGGGGTGCCAATCAAGTGGGCTGCTTTGTCCTAGATGGTTTCGAGCTTCTTGAGTGTTGTTGGAGCTGCACTCATCCAGGCAAGTGGAGAGTATTCCATCACACTCCTTACTTGTGCCTTGTAGATGGTGGAAAGGCTTTGGGGAGTCAGAAAGTGAGACACTCGCTGCAGAATACCTAGCCTCTGATCTGCTTTTATTGCCACAGTATTTATGTGGCTGGTCCAGTTAGGTTTCTGGTCAATGGTGACCCCATGGATGTTGATGGTGGGGGATTCGGCGATGGTAATGCCGTTGAATGTCAAGGGGAGGTGGTTAGACTCTTGCTTGTTGGCGATAGTCATTGCCTGGCACCTCTGTGGCGCGAATGTTACCTGCCACTTATCAGCCCAAGCCTGAACGTCGTCCAGATCTCCGACAGTGCAGCACTCCCTCAGCACTGGAGAGTCGAACACAGAAAGAAATGATAGCTGGATGCAAAATGGAAAAATTTCATGCTGGCGCAAAAGTGAGTGGTCTTATTCGGTTGGGCAGGGTAGGAGTTTTACATGTCACCTACACCCCACCTGGTGGCATACCTCTCAACGGTCCCAGTTTAATCAGGATGGCCTGATTCTGTGGGCGAATTTCAGTGCTGCCCCATTGTTCCTACTTCAGAGCAGCATTCCCAAATGGTTAAATGTGCCCCAAGTTTAAGGTTCCTGCAGGCACTCCACTGGCAGGAGAATTATTACAGCATGACAAATTTACATTGCCGGTTTCCATTATAAATTGATAATAGAAAAAGTTGACACAATGTATGCTGACGTAAAGTATTTGATATCGAAGGATAAAGAAAGTAAAGTATGTACTAAACTGGGAAGGGGCCAACACCAATTGTAGTGCCTCTACTACTGGTTGCTAATGTGACCAATGAATCAATCCTGGGTAGTTTTAGTTAATTAAGTCTGACTGATACTTTGTGAATTTTAAGCTCCTGGATATGTCATGGTCTATTTGTTTGAATTACAGATGCTTGCTGCACAGCAGACGTAAAGGATAAGATGAATACCTCACCAGAGGCGGAGCCCTGGAACCGATGTGGACTCATAAGTACAAAGTTAGTACAATATTTTTTTTTAAAAATCACTTTAAAAGGATTTTTTCAGTAAAATCGCCAGAGGTGGCTTTAGTGAGTGTTGATCAAAGTGAGGAATGATCTACTGGGGAATGGAACCCTTTCTATTTCAGGCACAAGTGCCCCTAGGTCAAGTATAGTATGATTAGGCGCAGAATAAAGCTCCATCTGCTCTATCCTCACAGTGTGCCGAGTGCCACATATTGCACTGCTGGTCGCTCTGCTTGAGACTGCCAATTAGGGGCCGTATTTCTGCGCAGTGGGCAGACGCGAACCGGACTGAAACTGTCCTAAATCTTTTCACGTCGGACCCTTACACCCAGAGGGACAAATGACTTCCACCCCATCAGTCTGAATCGGAATTGAAACCTGGCCCCAAAGATTTTCTGGTTCAATTCGACCTTGGAAGGGGCGCAACGTCGAGTCGCCAGAATGATACCGGGGCTGAAAGGGTTAAATTATCAGGACAGGTTGAAACAGACTAGGCTTGTACTCTCTCGAGTACAGAAGATTAAGGGGCAATCTAATTGAGGCGTTTAAGAGGATTAAAGGATTCGATCGGGTAGACAGAGAGAAACTATTTCCTCTGGTGGGGGGAGTCCAGAACAAGACGGCATAACCTTAAAATTAGAGCCAGGCCGTTCAGGGGTGATGTCAGGAAGCACTTTTTTGCACAAAGGGTGGTGGAAATCTGGAACTCTCTCCCCCAAAAAGCTGTTGGGGGTCAATTGTAAATTTCAAAACTGAGATTGATAGATTTTTGTTAGGCAAGGGTATCAAGGGATATGGAATAAGGTGAGGAGATGGAGTTAAAATCAGATTAGCCATGATCTAATTGAATGGCGGAATAGGCTTGAGGGGCTAAATGGCCTCCTCCTGTTCCTATGTTCGTGTCGGGGGAAAGAATGACTTTTTCAGTATTGTAGCTCACTCATAGCCATAGTGTCTCTTTTTCACCATTCTGCTCCTGAAAACACTTATTCTTGTTACGGTACATGTTCACGAGCGCCTGTACCCTCTGATGCCTCACCCAAATGGTCATAAATAGTGAGAAACTTTCAAATGTTGGCGTTCAGAGAGATTTCGGAGTCCTCGTGCAAGAAACACAGAAAGCCAGCATGCAGGTACAGCAAGCAATAAGGAAGGCAAATGGCATGTTGGCCTTTATTGCAAGGGGGTTGGAGTATAAGAGTAAGGAAGTCTTGCCACAATTGTACAGGGCCTTGGTGAGACCACACCTGGAGTACTGTGCACAGTTCTGGTCTCCTTATCTAAGGAAGGATATACTTGCCTTGGAGGCGGTGCAACGAAGGTTCACTAGATTGATTCCTGGGATGAGAGGGCTGTCCTATGATGAGAGATTGTGTAGAATGGGCCTATACTCTCTGGAGTTTAGAAGAATGAGAGGTGATCTCACTGAAACATATAAGATTCTGAAGGGGATTGACAGGGTAGATGCGGAGAGGTTGTTTCCCCCTGGCTGGAGAGTCTAGGACTAGGGGGCACAGTCTCAGGATAAGGGGTCGGCCATTTAAGACTGAGATGAGGAGGAATTTCTTCACTCAGAGGGTTGTGAATCTTTGGAACTCTCTGGAGATCGGGCGGGAAAGTGGAGTTGAGGTCGAAGATCAGCCTTGATCTTATTGAATGGCGGAGCAGGCTCGAGGGGCCGTATGGCCTACTCCTGCTCCTATTTCTTATGTTCTTCACATGCCAGCCTGGATATAGATTTGGGAGGGTATTCAGCTGCAAAGGGGGAACTCGGGAGCCAAGCTAGTCTGTCTGTCTTCACGTAACATTCACATGATCATTTTGCGGCAGCGATCAGACACCGGAATCCTGAGTAGTGTAGCGGCACAGCAGCCAATGGTAGCTCACCAGCTGAAGTCAGCAGATCCAGCACAGAGGGGATTGAGCCTGGGCCTAACTGAGTCTGTACCACACTGGGCAGTGCTTTCACTCATCCTTGTTTCAAATCCCTCCATGGCCTCACACCTCCTCCAGCCCTACAACCCTCCGAGATATCTGCGCCCTTCCAATTCTGGCCTCTTGCGCCTCCCCGATTTTAATCGCTCCACCATCGGTGGCCGTGCCTTCAGCTGCCTTAGGCCCCAAGCTCTGGAATTCCTTCCCTAAATTTCTCCGCCTCTCTCTCCTCCTTTTAAGATGCTGCTTAAAACCTAACTGTCCTAATATCTCCTTATGTGGCCATGTGTCAGATTTTCTTTGATAACGCTCCTGTGAAGCGTCTTGGGATATTTTATTACATCACTGAATATATTTAAGAAGGAGATCGATAGATTTCTAGACACAAAAGGCATCAAGGGGTATGGGGAGAGAGCGGGAATATGATATTGAGATAGAGGATCAGCCATGATCATATTGAATGGCGGAGCAGGCTCGAAGGGCCGAATGGCCGACTCCTGCTCCTATTTTTCTATGTTTCTATATTTCTATTAAAGGTGCTATATAATACAAACTGTTGTTTACCAACCAAGCCCATGGGACGCTTTCACGCTTTGTATTAATAAGTTTGAGAAAGTTGTGACTATTTATTTAAGAGGGTTCCAACTTTTTTTTTTAAACAGGGTGAAAAAAATTATCATGCATCTCAAGACGTTTTGGTTTTATACTGTCTCTATTAGTATGCTCAGATCGAGTGTCATTGCCCAGGAGTCAGTAATCTAGCTTCAACAGCAGATAATAAGGTATAAAATAGTCTCGCGTTGAGCTCCAAGGCCCTATCTCTATCACATTGGAGCAGCTAGAGGTTAATCATTTTTTTTATATACTTAATGGTTTTATAAAAATTGGATTCTAGGTACATCACCGAAGTATAAATGAGATGCAAATTAAACTGGAAGAGTGCTCCAAGAGATATCAATCTGTCTGCGTAGATTCAACCAATTTTATATTTTTCGGGATCAGCCGTGGCTCAGTGGGCAGCACTCTTTCACCTCTGAGGCAGAAGGTTGTGGGTTCAAGTCCCACTCCAGGGACTTGAGTGCATAAATCTAGGCTGACACTCCAGTGCAGTACTGAGGGAGTGCCGCACTGTCGGAGGTGCCGTCTTTCAGATGAGACGTTAAACCGAGGCCCCGTCTGCCCTCTCAGGTGGCTGTAAAAGATCCCCCGGCACTATTTCGAAGAAGAGCAGGGGGTGTCCAGGCCAACATTGATCCCTCAACCAACACCTAAATTATCTCATTGTTGTTTGTGGGACCTTGCTGTGTGAAAATTGACTGCCGCGTTTCCTACATTACTACAGTGCCTGTACTTCATTGGCTATAAAGCGCTTTGTGATGTTTTGAGGTTGTTATATAAGCTCTTTCTTGTATCTGTTTTTGCCTGCTCAGTTACTTCTTTCTCTGCACAGGGTAGAGTGGAGTGCAATACAATGAAGTACACTACCCCACACCATTCTCAGACCCAAGCTCTCTGGTCTCCAGCCTCCCATCCCACACTGAAACCTTTTCATGTCTTTCTCCCTTTTGTGATTGTCATTGTTCCTCTGAACTTCCCTCTGTTGTCCCTCCTCCCTGAAGCCTCACCGTGTTGAGAGCAACACACTGTTTGAGAACATACGAAAATGGCGGGCAGGAAAAGACCAGCTGGTCCATCAAGTCTGTCCCACACTCATGATGGCCGGAGTATCACGACTAGACACTTCCCTGGGAAAATAAGGGAGAAATAAGCTGGAAAATTCCTCTCCGAGCCCCTCGGGCGTTCAAATTTCCTAATCTAACTCATTCTTTCTCAAGACTTCAAATGTGTGGAAGCTCTTGCCTCTCTCAGTCTTCCCTCCCCCTACAATCTATAAGCTCGGTGGCTCTTAACACGTATATCTTGATTAATCAGGTGATCTTTTCTGTCTCGGTGCCCACACTACAGGTCCTAACCATTCATTTAGCTTTCTCAATAATAATTATATAATCATAAAAAGAAAGGCAGAATATTATTTAAATGGTGATAAGATTGGGAAATGTTGATGTACAAAGGGACCTGGGTGTCCTTGTACACCAGTCACTGAAAGCAAACATGCAGGTGCAGCAAGCAGTTAGGAAGGCAGATGGTATGTTGGCCTTCATTGCAAAAGGATTTGAGTACAGGAGCAAGAATGTCTTACTACAGTTATACAGGGCCTTGGTGAGACCACACCTGGAGTACTGTGTGCAGTTTTGGTCTCCTTACCTAAGAAAGGATATACTTGCCATAGAGGGAATGCAGCGAAGGTTCACCAGACTGATTCCTGGGATGGCAGGACTGTCGTATGAGGAGAGATTGGGTCGACTAGGCCAGTATTCACTAGAGTTTAGAAGAATGAGAGGGATCTGATTGCAATGTATAAAATTCTGACAGGGCTAGACAGACTGGATGCAGGGAGGATGTTTCCCCTGGCTGGGGGGTCTAGAACGAGGGGTCACAGTCTCAGGATACGGGGTAGGACATTTAGGACTGAGATGAGGAGAAATTTCTTCACTCAGAGGGTGGTGAACCTGTGGAATTCTCTACCACAGAAGGCAGTGGAGGCTCAGTCACTGAATATATTTAAGAAGGAGATAGATAGATTTCTAGACACAAAAGGCATCAAGGGGTATGGGGAGAGAGCGGGAATATGGTATTGAGATAGAGGATAGAGGATCAGCCATGATCAAATTGAATGGCGGAGCAGGCTCGAAGAGCCAAATGGCCTACTCCTGCTCCTATTTTTCTATGTTTCTATAATAAAAACAAGAGTGTTGAGATGATTGTGACCTCTGTGATTGGAGGTTGTGATATCACTCAAATTACATTTAGGTGAAGAACAATTCCTTGCAAGTAACTCCCCACTTAATACAAGGAAAGAGAGGACCTCCCTCAATGAAGAGTGAGTTGAGGCACTGTCCGCTGCAACACTAGACTGTACAGACCAGAAGGTCCCAGGTTTGATTCCCCAGTCTGTGTTGAGCTAGCTAGTCTTAGTCAGGGCAGAAATTGGTGGATGGAGCACTGCAAACAGCCACAGTGCCTTGAGCTATGGAAAAGAGAAATGAGCCAGGATTTCCACTGCTCATCGCTGTCCAGTGACTCCTGCTGTAAATGCACTCCATGACGGTCTAGGAGCACGTGGGAAATTGCCATTTTGGTAAAGTACCAGAGAGTTGCTGGTGCCCATGGATCAAAAGAGTGAAGTGGGAGAAAGAAAAGCGACTGGGTATTGACATGAATCTTGTCATTCATGTGGAAATGACTTATGAAATAATACTGGGCGGCCTGCTGGTGGCGCTGTCCAGGGAGAGTATAAATACTCGGGCATGGGCCCAGCTTGCTCTGGACATTCTTTAACAGGAACTAGTGAAGGAGACAACTAGACCTCCATGTTGAAAAACAGTTGATTAAAGCTTTGTTTAACGCTTAGACCAAGTGCCTAGTAGTTTTCTTAAGTCAGGTACGATAGGACTCAAGGTCTTATTGATATAAGAAAGGCAATGCTGTAGTACGTTAATGAAATTTCCTTTCTCTCTAGGTGCGAGCAGTTCTTCAAACAGTTATCATGTTTCTATCGCTGCTCCCCAGACGCTACAATTTGGGCGAGCCCGAATCTTCCCAATTACCTTCTGAACGTACCTCTCTGCCAGGGCTTCTGTGACCAGTGGTGAGTACATTGATGCGCATAAAGCTCTTGAACAACGCAGAAGTGAGTATACTGGGTGTGTATACAAGTGGCACAGTGGATCGCAACAATGGTCCTTTCACTTCTAGTATCTGGACTTAGATTAACTGCAGACTGATGGGATAAACTCTCTTCATCTCTGTCACCTGTAAGAATCAACAACAATAACTAGCATTTATATAGCGCCTTTAACATAGTAAAGCATCTCAAGGCGCTTCAGAGGAGCGTTAACAGACAAAATTTGACACTGAACCTCAAAGAGATATTAGGACGGTTGGTCAAATATGTAGGCTTTAAGGAATGTCTTAAAGGAGGAGAGAGAAGCGGAGATGTGTAGGGAGGGAATTCCAGAGCTTAGGGCCTTGGCAGCTGAAGGCACGGCCGCCAATGGTGGGGCGAAGGAAGTGGGGGATACGGCCATCAGAGAACGAACCCTTTATCCTTAACCCCCCAACCAATTATCAACCCATATCACATATCATTTGGCCAGGCGGATTTAAGAAAATTCTCCCTTCCTCTCCAGGGCGTTGCTCAGTTCAAGCGAGCCTAAGCATCGAGTGTCAGCAGGCTGCTTTACAGTGGGAGCCTCCTGTTCACCCTGATCCTGTGTTGACCCAACATCCATATGAGCACACTTCCAGCAAAGCCACTGGATCGTGATCGCAAAGGGGAAGAATTTCTGATCTTTCCATCCTTAAGCCAAGCTCAGTTAAGGCCACACAGTCCAGGGGGTAAACTCGGTATATTCTTGATCTGTGTGGCTCCGCTACTCCCTGGATAAAGTTGGTGAGTCGTCAGAAGAGGGACGAGACAGATCTAATTTCCTGACTCTAGCTACCAGCTCTGGTAGTGCAGCGGACAAAATATCTGTACTGGCCACACTAATCTCATTTTGCAACAAGGCCAAGAGGCAACTTTGTGTGGTGGGTTCTACCAATTTTTCGCGTTTCCTCAAATATCTTCCGAAACAAAAAGTAATAATCTTGACGGAAAACCTTGTCCCTGTGATAAGTGTTATCTTATCAGCAAGTGGCAACTATAAAAGTCGGATGAGAGCCAGTTCACAGAGGGAGCTAGCTGCCCCTGTACCTCCCACTTACTGCCACTCTCCCTGCAGGTGGGATGGAACTGAGCCATACTGACCAGAAGACTTTCAGATTGACTCCCAGTTTGCTTTGGCAGCTGATTTCAGCTGAGGGAGTTGCGGGGCGTTACAAATGGCCTTCGCACATCTGGCCAGGAGAAGGGAAAACAAATCCAGCCAGGGTCTAAACTCCTGCTTGCTATCTAGCGGCACCTGCTGGTGTGCATGTGCTTGTGCGCGCGCTCATACAATCATAGAATCATAGAGCACAGATGGAGGCCATTCGGCCCATCGTGCCTGTGCCGGCTCTTTGAAAGAGCTCTCCAATTAGTCCCACTCCCCCCCCTGCTCTTTCCCCATAGCCCTGCAAATTTTTCCTTTTCACGTATTTATCCTATTCTCTTTTGAAAGTTATTATTGAATCTGCGCGTTCCAGATCATCGTAACTTTTTTTTCCCCCCTCATATCGCCTCTGGTTCTTTTGCCAGTTACCTTTGCCAATCACCAATAGTGAGGATAGAGCCCGTCCTGCCTGTGGTGCTTCCCATGGCGGAATAGTTATCCAACACAAAGACGAATGGCCATTTGGGCGAGGGTAGGAGCAGGCTACCGGGCACACATGGAACTGCACCACCGCATGGGCCAGTGCCTGCGGGAGAGATGGGGAAGGAGGCCTCTTGAGCGGAGAGAACCTCCACCAGTGAAGTAGCTTCGTGACTGCCGGCCAGATGAAAGCGTCATTGCAAAAAAAACAGGCTCACTAGATCACAGGCCACGTCAACGGTCGGCGCGACAGTGATACTGTTGAACTCATTCATTTGTAAAACGGCTTAATAGGAGTGCTCCTGATGACATGGCTGTTGTGAAACAGTTTCATTCCCCCTCTACCAGGTACAAAGCGTGCGAGAATGATCGGACCTGCACAAGGAACTGGAATTCGGATTTAAATACTTCAAATCACACTCTGGCCACCTGCGCCTCGGAATGCATTCCTTACAATAAGGTAGGAACGATGGGACGCCGAGAGCTGCGACAGAGAGCAGTACTGCGATAATTCTCAAATGAATACAATACCGAGTCCCACTCTTGTCAGCTTGGCTCAGTCGGTGGGTCTGAATCAGAAGGTTGTGGGTTCGAGCCCCCACCCTCCAGCACTTCACCGCATCATCTTGCAAGCCGGTAGAGCGTTAAGATTGCATTGTCAGTGCAGGCAGTTCACCTGATGTGCTGGCCCTCAACCCCACCCCCCCCCCCCAAAAAAAAAACCCAGATGCAACAGATCATTTGTCTCGCTGCTGTTTGTGGGATCTTGCTGTGTACAAAATTGGCCCACGTACCGGTAAAATGCACTTCGGAGTAATTCGTGGCTTTTCTGAGCTGAAAATCACTTGCCCAGTGGGGTAGTTTGGTGCTGCGGAGGAGCTTGCGAGCGAGAGGACACGAGTCGGTGACCGCAACTCCCGACACCGCCCAGTCCGCAGTGTTCAAGCAGAGGCGCCAGGTGTTTAGAGAGAAGGAGGCGCGCCGGCAAAAAGTGGAGGTGAGGTCAACATCCCAAATAGCTGTGGACATGGGTTTTATCGGTTAATTCAGGAGCTGGATGGGCCACAAGCAACTTATGCTCTTGACTTGAGAATGGGGGTGGTGGGTGGGTGGGTGGGGGGGGGGTGGTGGTGGGGGGGGGGGGGGCGGAGAAGCTCTCTTCCTCAGAGGGCGGTGGAAGCAGAGTCTTTGAATATTTTTAAGGCAGAGGTAGATAGATTCTTGATGAGCAAGGGGGGGGTGAAAGGTTATCGGGGGTAGGCGGGAATGTGGAGTAATCAGATCAGCCATGATCTTATTGAATGGCAGAGCAGGCTCGAGGGGGCCGAGTGGCCTACTCCTGCTACTAATTCGTATGAAACGCATGACACAACAAACAGGGAGAAAATGCAACGCGTTTTTAAAAGAAAAATGTCTGCTTTGTTCGTTCACTTGCCCTTGAGCCGTACAATGTGACTTTAAAATTCCCATTTGTCTGTCAGATCACATTTTCCACTGAAAGAACGGAGACCTGATGAAACCCACCCCCGAACCCTCCCCCCCCCCCCCCCAACCCCACCCCACCGCTGCTTTATGTAAATGGTTTCATGAATATTCACTGCTGCATTATACATCACCCAATAATCGGGGCAAGATATTATTTTAATTAATTTGCTGAGCGAGTTTCGCAGATAGTAAGGCCCACAGCAGCTCTGAAAGAGTGAGAATGAATCTCGGGCGGTTCAACCTTCTCAGGATTATAATCACTGCAAAAACCTCAGGAGTAGTGGAGTTGTGGAACCAGGGAGGGCCGACTGTTGAAGCCCTTCGAGTAGGAGGCAATTACAATCTACTTTTAATTCAAATGATCTGATAATTCCAATTATTTTTTAGCATTAAATTCCCATTTTTGCGGTGTTATTGACATTGCTTCATTTAAATTATTGGATAATTCTGATTTTTTTTTTAAGCATAAAATGATTTTGGATTATTAGGAGTGGACTGCTAAAGCATTTCCGTGGTTGCTAGGCAGCGTCTCTTTGTCTACCTGCCGTTATTATTTGATGCTGATGAAGCTGGCATTTCCAATACAGTAAGTGTACCCGACACAAGAGACAGTACGAGGCTACCGGAGCCATTTGAGTCACTTAACAGACTCAGGCTTGTTGATAATTCAGCAAACGCACAAGCCCACAAGCTGATATTGTCCCGATTGTAGCCAAATCCTTTCGGAAATGGCCTTAAATTAATCTGTTACGATGCAAGTGCGATAGTTTTCTTTCCTCTCCTGTTTATTTGGCCCATTTGGGAGCACTCTCGCCTCCGAGTTGGAAGGTATTGGGTTCAAGCCCCATTCCTGGGCTTTGAGCACATGATCTAGGGTGGGAATTCATTGCAGGACCAAGGGAGTGCTGCGTTGTTGGAGGTGCTGTCTAACGGATGTGACGTTAAACCGTGGCCCCGTCTACCTGTTCTGGTGGGACATCAAAGATCCCATGGATTGACTTGCAGAAGAGCAGGGTAGTTCTCCCAGTGTCCTGGCAAACATTTCTCCCCTTGAGCACCACCACCAAGATCCGATTAGTTGGCCATTCGTCTCCATTACTGTTTGTGCACTAACTGGCTGCCGGACTTGCTTATTGACGACTGCGACTATGCTTCAAAAACAACTCATTGGTTGTAAAGTGCTTTGGGGCATCCTCAGAACATGAAAGATACAAGTTCTTCCATCCTTTTTAATAGTTGGTTTGCTGCCAATAGTCTGGGACCAGGGGAAAGAAAAGAGCTTGCTGTCAGGACCCTCAGAAAACAAGCAAACCTACAAGGGTGGAAAAATAGGCTTCCTCCAAATTATCAACACTGAGTAACTCTGAGAATTGATGCAGTTGAGCTGGAAAGATCAACGTTCAAAAAAAATAGGGCATATGATGCTCTCTGGGTTAGTCATAGAGTTATAGAGTTATACAGCACAGAAAGAGGCCCTTCGGCCCATTGCGTCCGCGCCGGCCATCAAGCCCCGTCTATTCTAATCCCTATTTTCCAGCACTTGGTCTGTAGGTTCTGGAATAAAGTGCAATTAGAAACTCTACACTGGTCATAAGAACATAAGAATTAGGAGCAGGATTAGGCCACACGGCCCCTCGAGCCTGCTCCGCCTTTCAATAAGATCATGACTGATCTTCGACCTCAACTCCACTTTCCCGCCCGATCTCCATGTCCCTTGATTCCCCTAGAGTCCAAAAATCTATCGATCTCAGCCTTGAATATACTCAAAGACTGAGCATTCACAGCCCACTGGGGTAGAGAATTCCAAAGATTCACAACACTCTGAGTGAAGAAATTCCTCCTCATCTCAGTCCTAAATGGCCGACTCCTTATCCTGAGACTGTGACCCCCTAGTTCTAGACTCTCCAGCCAGGGGGAAACAACCTCTCAGCATCTACCCTGTCAGTCCCCCTTAGGATCTTATATGTGTCAATTAGAAACACCTCTCATTCTTCTAAACTCCAGAGAGTAGAGGCCCAATCAACTCAATATCTCCTCATAGGACAACCCTCTCATCCCAGGGATCCCTGGTCCAAAGAGATTCTGCTGACTGCAGCAATGGGAAGAGAGATGCAGAAATGGCAATACCTTAATAGCAGGTTTCTGATCCGTTACTACTTATTTGAAAACAAGAACATACAGGGTTGGTGTAATTTTATCTTTTGGGGCATTAGTTAGCTGTGGTTTAATGAATGCACCGCAAATCAAGTGATTTAGATACCACGGAAGGGAACCCCAAAAGTGATTCAGAGTATCAGAGAAAATAGGGTGAGGCATTTCTCAAACCTTGGGCCCACCTTGCCAGGCTGTAAGGGTCTCTTCCAGCCCAATACGTTCCTATGTCTCTATGACAAATATTAATTATTTCTTATCCAAGAAGAGGAAAAGGCAGGAATGGGTGAGACTCAAACCATTAAAAATCTTAAAATGTAGAAAGAAAGACTTGCATTTATACAGTGCCTTTTACGACCTCAGGATGTCCCAAAGTGCTTTACAGCCAATGAAGTACTTTTGAGGTGTAGGCCACAGTTTCACCTACTGAGGTGGGTCCAGTGCGGCCAGGGTCGGTGGTGGGGTGCGACCCCGCTGCTGGCTCCAGCCCGCTCAGTAGAGTGATCTTATGTTGATTGGGCTTGTTAAGCCCGCCCAGCGCGTTTCCCGGCCAATTGAAGGAAGCGAGTCTGATGACGTCACTTGATGACGCGTCATCAGCCGGTTTCCTTAAAGGGACCGTGCGCAAATTTATTTTGACAGTTGTGCTGTCAGTGTTCTACAGCATTGTGGTGCTGCAAACACTGACGGGCACTGCACAGAGGTGCACGGCTGCACCCAGGCTCTCCCATGACTCCCTCCCTATGCTTATGGAGGGAGTCACAGCACGCAGGGAGGTCCTCTTCCCTCCCCATGGGCGGAAGAGACCTCCCCAGGAGATCAACGCAGCCTGGTTGAACATTGCACAGGAGGACACAAGCAGGGATGTCGCCAGACTGCAGTGGCACAAACCTTTCAATGAGATCACGAAATGTTACTGCAAAGCCACACTCAACCTCATCCTGCTGTGCCACTCATCACATCCCCATCACTCTGCCTTCCCTACCCTACTCCTGCACATCCTTACTCACACCAACTTAACTTGCACCTCTACCCATCCCTCTCTATCTACATTATCACTTCCCCATCTCACTAGCCACCCTTCACACTCACCCTCATCCTAGTCCAATCGTACCAACTAACAACACACAAGAGTAGGCATGTGTGTTTTAGCCAATATTCCTGTGAAGTTTCTGTTAATGTGCTGTCAAACATTGAAATCTTTATTTTCAACACTTTGCGTTCTTGGACAGATTTGTGTGCACCTTTGGAAGTGGCTTAGTGAGTTGCAGTGAATAGTGAGACATAACGGTACCCCCGTAATGGTGATGAGTATGAAAGGAATGGCTTGGGCATTGTAGGGATGCTTTATGGTGTTGGTGTGGGGTGGTGCCAACCTGGCGCATCATGTGGCAGCCAGGGTGTACAGCGTCAAGTGAAGTAAATCTGGCTATGGTGAGGCCATCTCTGGCGGCAATGTGGTCGGGTGCTGATGCCCTCTGTCCTGTGCAGCATCAGTTGATTGCGGAGAAGGTTGGTGTTGTTGTTGGTGCTGCTGGTGTGCCTGGTGCTGCTGGTGTTGGGGCTGATCGTGGTGGGATTCTGAGAACCAAGGTGAGATAGTTTCAAGTGCACCGATGTTGATGTAATAGATGACAGGTGAAGTTGAGATGACAGAAGCGATCTGTCAATGGTGAGAGGTTGTTCCAATGAGGTGACACTGGATACAGAGTTGGCTGCAAACAATTGCAAGCTGCATAAAGCTCAATCTGTCTTCCAAATGCAGTCAGCAACAGTTTCTGAGCTTGGAAAGTGAACAGCTGTGAGATGGGAGCTTTTATAGCACTTTTGCAGCTGTCAATTAATCAGATAATTCAGTGCTGAATCCACTCACGACCTGCTGAGCTGACGTGATCCCCGAGCAGCGTATAACCCGTGGGGGAACTCGTAAAATTGAAAGGTAAGCTTAAAATAGTATTCAAATGCCTCTTAACAATCTCTTAATGATCTAAATTGCCTCCCCTGCCGCTTGGTGTCGGGTCTGTTCAGCGCTGACAGACCCAACATCTGGGAGACTAGCGTGGAGGCGGGTTGACAGCGGGTTTCCTACCCGGTCAAAAAAAAAAAATTCCCACCCGACCCGCCACCGATCGTGCCCGCTGACCCCCCAAAAAATCCCCCCCACCCCCCATAGTCTTTGTTGTAATGTAGGAAATGCGGCAGCGAATTTGTGCACAGCAAGCTCCCACAACAGCAATGTGATAATGACCAGATAATCTGGGTTTTTTTAAGTTGGTTGAGAGATAAATATTGGACGACACCGGAGAGAACTCCGCTGCTATTCTTCTAAATAGTGCCGTGGTATCTTTTATGTCCACCTGAGAGGAGCAGACGGGGCCTCGGTTTAACGCCTCATCCGAAAGACGGCTCCTCCGACAGTGCAGCACTCCCTCAGCACTGCACTGGAGCGTCAGCCTAGATTCTTGCGCTCAAGTCTTTGGAGTGGGACTTGAACCCACGACCTTCTGACTCCGACGACCTAGCACGGGTGCTAACACTGAGCCACAGCTGACACCTGATCAAAGTCGCTGAGGCAGTTATATGCTTGTTAATGCATCCCTTGAAATATGAGATTGGAGATAACTGGATGTAGGTCATTAGCATAGCATTCACATTGGGATATGGAGCTTCATTGCTTCAGTGCTCCTCATTGTGTGTCTGGGCCAATCCCACTTTATAAGAGTGCTCTGTTCCTTCACAGCACTAGAGATTCATCTCAGCCCTGGTTCCAGCTGAACGATAATTGTGTGACCATTTTGCTGAAAGATTATGACATGCGTGACAAATAGTCGCAGCTGTCTGTGCATTATGTCGCATCGATAAGCTTTGTCTTTTGGAGGATGCTGGGCTCGGGGAGAATTCTGCAGCCAGCTGGAAATTTACTGGAACGTTGCTGCTAGTGCTGAGGAGTTGTCAAGAGAGATGAACTCCCTGTTGTGATGTGTTGGACAGGACGTCTTAGTTATAAACTGCCTGCCATTAGGACCTACACATTTCCTTGCTGTTCCAACACGGTTTCTCCTTTTTTACCCCCCTTCATGCTTTCTCCTCTCCCAAAGACATTGACGCGTGTTGGGGTACATCTCCGCAGCTACCAGCTACCCTCTAGTATCTCACCCAAGAAGCCATCCTTCATGTGTGAGCTTAGATCGTGAGTGGCAGCAGGCTATCTGACCAGCAGACTGTGTCACAACTGAGCCACATCTGGTCCTCACACACTTGTCCACATATGCATTTTCCAACAGGATACTGGTCAGGAATTGAAACCCTGGCTAATTTACTTGCCCAAAAATCAGTGTACCGCAATACTACCACCACTCCTCAGTCAGTCATCAGGGTCGCCCACAGGTCAGTCCACACTATAAGGCTGAACTTTGTGACATGAATCTGTCATTCATGAAAGAAAGACTTATGAAATAATACTGAGTGGCCTGCGGGTGGCGCTGTCCAGGGACAGTATAAATACTCAGGCACAGGCCCAGCTTGCGCAGGACATTCTTAACAGGAACTAGTGAAGGACACAACTGGACCTCCATGTTGTAAAACAGTTGATTAAAGCTTTGTTTAACGCTTAGACAAAGTGCCTAGTAGTTTTCTTACATCACTTTGTACTTTAGATACTGTATACTGGGGGTGTCCAAACTCCAGCCCATGGTCTAGATGCCCCCTCCCCCCCCCCCCCCACAATACTGGTGCCTCCTCCCACTCACCTGGATTTGGCTCCAGGCACCTCTCCCACTCAGCACCGCTGCTGCTCCAAGTGATTGAATGGCACGGCGGGTGGGAATTCTTGCATTAGCAGTGGGCAGCGTGAAACTGGAGACGGGGCGGAGGAAGAGAAGAGAGAAGTGCCGCTTTGGGGCTGGGGGAATGCAGGAGGAGGAGGAGGAGGAGAGTGCCAAAGCATCAAAAGGATGCAAGAGAGGTAAGAAAATCCGAAGAGTGGCAGGTGGAGGGACAGCATTATGGTGTCACCACCCCTGATCCTTCAGGGCACTAAAGAAACAACTCCGATCTGGTTCCAACACACTGCTGGTCTTTTATATGCGGCCCGCAGACTCCATGATGAGCAACCGAGTGTCGCACAGAAAAAAAAAGGTTTAAACGTCACTGCTGTATATGATGACTGTAGTATATGACAGTGCACACTAAAGAATAGCAATGAAAGAAGAACACAGTCGCAAGTGAATTGTCCTTAAATGGGCTGACAGCTCGTGGGTTAACAGCTCTCCTTTTCTCTCCTGTCCTCCAAGATGTACAAGGATGGAAAGGATCTGTGCGAGAGCGTGGCCGGAGATTCCTTCAAGGTCAGATCCTGCAACTGCCTGAACATGGACAAGAACGACGAGCAGGTGATTAAAACCCTGATGCAGGAGGACAGCACCAAGGCCGGCATTAACGGGGAGCTCCCGTGCAGAGAGAAGCGCAGCACTGCGAACAAGCTGAGGCTCTCCATCCGCAAGCGCTCGCTCTTTGTGGAAGACATTGACGGCAGTGGAAGCGGGTTCCCAACAACCGAATAGTTAAACTGCAGTCGCTGTCTTTTTGTTTTTGTTTTGCATAGTTGCTGCTCTTGTTAACAGAACCTACTCCTTGCTGTGTTCACACTGATAAAAAGCTCGCTCCCCTCAACTATTCTCCATTCTGGCATGCAACCCATCCCCATCTCCGCCAACACCACCAAACTTCCTCTTGATACAAGCCCACCATCAACCAAAGAGCCACAGATGAGAGTTCAGGGAATGAAAAGCATCTCCTCTCCCTCTCCCTCTCTCTCTCCTCCCCACCCCACCTTCTCTTGGTCACTTTTCCCTCTCACAATCCAGCCAATTCAGAACTAGGATTCCAACCCCAGTCAAAAGTTCTAGCGTAACTACTGAGCTGCTAATTTAAGGGGTGAAAAAGTGATGCAATACCATTTTCGGTCACTAGGCTGAAATATCTGGTGGCCATCTGTGGTATCTTGGTTGCCATTAGACTCCTCCAAGAGAAAGTTAGATATTTTTCACCCTGAGTTACCTCCACCTACCTCCTAATGCACATTGAGCATCATCTTAAATGTAACTAACACAACAATACAGAAGGGTTGGATGGACTCTTTAAAGAAAGCAACTGTAACAAGAGCTGAATAACGAGGTTAAAAGGGACAGGCCTAATGGGCCTTCCTAAAACAATTCTCGGGTTCTGCTATTGAGTCAGTTCCCTCCACAGACCTTGTGCAATTTTACTCAACGGGCACACGACTTAATCCGAGAGAGGTGACTTGCTACAGGTAAAACCAGCAAGCAGATAAAAATTCTGAATGTTCTCCCTAGGCCCTTTAGTACAACTCCAGTATATTAACCCAATCTTACAGCTAACTCTGACCTTCTACATTGATGGTTTGCCTGTTTCTGGGACCATGATTATCTGGTGGAGTATTTGAACATCTATCGCTAATCTTAACCTTCAATCCTGTAAGAACCAAATAAGCGGCTGTCTAAGGGGCCAAGTAAAGCAGATTCTATTCCAAATAGCGACTGTTCTTTTTGTTGAGGGTGGGGAGAATTCCTCTGATTTCTGTTGTCCTTAAGGGCTTGTTAGTTTTGTACTCCTGTTCTCTAGTCCCTTGTCCACAGTCCAAGTTAAATAACCTGCTCACATCCTCACCTAATTTTAAAAAGCCTGAATCGCATCTCCTCTGGAATCATTCCTCTGATGAAAAACCGCAGACTCAGAATAATATACAAAAGGTATACAATTAAAACAGAAAATGCATCCGGCAGCATGCAAGCACCTCACGCGGGTACCCAGCAAAGCTGCAGTCTCCCTTCACTCTTTTAAACGTTGGATGCTTGCGATAGGGCCAGAAACATTTAGGACAATTCTCAAAGTCCACCCGCAAAACTTTCAGATGCTGCAACTCTGCAGTGGGTTCCCATTGAAAGTTCCAGTGTAAACCATGTGGAATTCACTTACTCCGATTCTAACTCCCGCCACAAAGAAGCAGGAGAATTTACATTAGGCTTTTTTAACGTTTACCATAAAACTTGGGTTACAAATCACCCTTCGTATAGGTCACATAGCCTATTTCTGTTGGGGGGGGGGGGAGAAAATTCTGTAAGTTGCACCCTGTGTTTAAAGAACATTAAAAACTTACATGAAGATGTGGTTTACACGCTGGATTTTACAGTTAGTGACCTTTATTGCTTCCAAAATATACAAAATGATCACACTGATTTTTCTGTAAACTTCTAATGCTCATTATATAATAGAATTAAAAGGATGCAATAACTATGGAGCATTAGTCACCATATTCTTAAAAATGTAATCTGGTGGTAATTCTCAGAATTTACGCGAGTGTCAAAATATCACTGCAGCACATGGGGATGAACAGCAAATTGGAGCATATAGGCACGGGTATCAGTTGGCCTGAGCTGAATGCAGTTATGCCGTATAAACAAGAGATTTCAGATAATGGGCGAGAGTGACAGTCACTGATCAGTCATTTATTAATAAGAAATCTTGTCACGACCTTTGATCCCCTCCTCTCCTGAAGGCAGAGAACAGTTCAGTGGGTACCAGTCACTCTCTAAAACTCCCACTCAAGTGACCATTACTCACACACGAACTTTGACCATGAGCATTGGCAGTCTATTTGATTGTGGGGGGGAGGGGGGTGAAGGGGGATGGAGGAGGAGGCTGAAATCAAGTCTAGCAGAGATCAGGAATGGAAATCCTAGCTGATTTTCAGCCGTCTCCCCCCCTTCTTTAGCCCGGGGCCGCTGCGGCCAATTATATCACCTTGACCGCTAAACCATTCAACTTAGTACAGGCCCATTTTAAAACTTTCGATGCACCCTGCATGTGGCCATTGCCCACCCCTGACCCAAGCCCATTGCAATGAGAGTACACTTTAATGCAGCAGTCAATAGCAGATGGACCAATCACAAATGGCACATTATGGCTGACATACCAGTCCGTATGGCTTGGTATGACAAGGAACTCCATTGGTATCTGAAGATGTAACAACTGCAGTTGGGTGACTGGCGAATTAAGGGTTAAATATTTAGTAGGGCACCGGTCCTTCAAGTGGCATCGGTAGGTTGAGCTGGTAGAATGTGTGTGAATGAAACCCTTGCTGGTTCAGGTTTTGGTCCCTCTTAAGTTTAAAAAAAAAACATTTACTGTTTCCTCTTGTTCGTTTTAAAAGGACAGAATAAAATGGGTATTAAAGCTTCTAAAACTATTCGCCAAAAAAAATCAAGTCCACTTAAACAGCTTTTCCTCCACCGTCGAACTGTAAACTTTAGCTTTGTACTTCATTCCGAGCTTCTATTGTGCTATTGCACTTCAATTTACTATTCGCTAATCCGACAATAAATTCTCATTTACTGCAAGGTAAAAATTGGCTAGGCATCTCCCTTGATTTGTGCTAACAATTGCATGGAGAAAGTCGGTGTACAGAGTGCATCAACACCTTTCCACTTACCCATTAGTGAAAGATCTTTTTTGCTTTGCTAATGCTCTATTCCCAGCCAGACTACTTACACACTTAATTAGCAACTTGCAACTTGCCGCCGAACGAGAGTGCGCAGAAACTTCTAGTCCTTCTTTAAAAAAAAACCACACAAATCCCATTTAAGATGCAACAATACTGAATCGACAACATTTAACGTTAAACAGAAATAGGTTGATAATCAATCGAACTTTGGCCTAGCAAAGAGTTGAATTGATCTTGCCGAGGTTCTCTCCTTATTCCTTTTTTCTGCAGGTTGCTTAACGTATACTGTGAACACCACCCCTACAGGGTGGCTTCAAACCCGCTTAGTTTTGGTACAATCATTACCATTTTTTTTCTTGGAAGGCAAGTGATAAATCAGCGCAACCAGGTATCAAGCCAAACGCACATTTTAGTGGAGTGTCGCTTCATAACAGGCGCAGATGCACAGGTGATTTGACTGAATGTTTTGGTTGAATCAGTTTAATGCAGGCAAGTTTCCTGCTTGATTTAGTAGTTGCAGAAGCAATCCCAGAGTCAATAGAGTTACAAAGACTCTCATTTTATTTTTTTAGTCAACTTTTTATCAGTATGGTACTCCTGATTAGAAATGGGCAATGTGGATACAAGAGATGGGTTGCTGACTTATCCAAACCTGGCTAGACATCATAAAAAAATCATTACTGTCTGTCTCCTGCTCCGTGGTGCTGTTGGTATGGTCCCAACTCTAGTTTAAACCTCTAGTCTAAACCTCTCTGAGTCCCGAGGAGAGATGGGCCTTTTGGCTAAAGTCGATCGCTGCTCCGTTGAGTTCTTAACCTGGCACTATGATCACCAATGTTCCCTGTAGGCTGCACTATGTTCTGCGCGGCCTGTTCCTTTCAAAACCAAAATACTGCGGATGCTGGAAATCTGAAATAAAAACAGAAAATGCTGGAAACACTCAGCAGGTCAGGCAGCATCTGTGGAGAGAGAAACAGAGTTAACGTTTCAAGTCGATGACCCTTCCTCAATGTGCGGTCCCTTTAAATACTGCATGCGCAGTATTTCTAATGCAGAAGCTTGTGAGCAGTTTGCGTGGGTCCTTGTAGATTACTGGGCGTCCACGCACACGCGCAGCTTAGAGGGAACATTGACGATCGCCCCTTTTCCATACAATGGACACATATGAAATATCAATTTTCCTGCAACATGTCGCCCAACTGAAAAGTACAGCAACTCGTGTCTCATGCCAACTGGCGGAGAGTGTTCGTGCGTTGATGCTGCTTTGCTTCGGACTAGATTCTTATCAGCATGCTCCTGTCACACAATAGGTCAGCGACAAGTCACTGCTTCATCCCTGTCCCCTGGTCAAGTGCATTTTTAAAAATTAAAAATGAAATAGATATTATTGCAGCCTCTTTTTTTGTATTGTGGGCACAGTTCCTGCTGTAACGTATCGCAAATATTGTTGGTTATGAAGTCTGTTTACCTTGCTGCGCCAGGTTGTAAACATCTGCTGTGGGTTCGTTTCCCTGTGCAGGGTGAGCTGCATACAGGAACAGTAAGAAATAATGTCCTTGTATAAATGGATAGTGCGCTTTCGTGTCTCTGCTCCTTCTATATTTTTATTAACCAGGTTATCTGTCCCTGTACTACTGATATTGTGCAATTCTACAGAACTGTGAGATTTACTAATAAAATGGGAAACACGGTGATAAAACCCTTAACGTCACGAAGTCTTATTTATATTTTAGGATTCCCAAACAAATATCCTCACAACTGTCCCAAAAATTGTACATTTTACTGTTAAGGTTTGCTTAATACATTGTGTGCTTGTGTTAAATTGCACAATAGATTTAACACAACATGCTTTATGCTGCCATTGGAAATGCAACGAGGGAAACCACAAATCATACTCCATAAGATATTTGCTGCACACTGTTCCCAAATTATTTTTCTCTCCTTTCTTCTTAGGCAGTCCCTTGGAACCGAGGATGACTTACTTCCACATTAAAAATGAGTTCTCAGGTGACTGATGAGTCCAATGTGGGACCTACAGTCTCTGTCACAGGTGGGGCAGACGGTGGTTGAAGGGGCGGGTGGGTGGGGTGCTTGGGTTGACGTGCGCTCCTTGCGCTTGGCTTCCGCTTGCTCCCGGCGAAGAGACTCAAGGTGTTCGCCGCCTTCCCGGATGCTTCTCCACCACTTTGTGCGGTCTTGGGCTAGGGATTCCCAGGTGTCCGTGGGGATGTTGCAGTTTTTCAAGGAGGCTCTCCTTTGAACCCTTGGACATGGTAGTCCCTTGTACACAATGCAGATTATCGTCTTATATATACTTTGGGAAACTAAGGAATCAACTCTTATCCAGATGCTGAGGTGTAACAAGAGGGCACGCTGTCGCTCACAAACCTCTGAGGGTGTAAAGTCCTTGTGCCTCCTGCTTACAGTGTAAATTAAACAGCAGCGTTTCCTGTCTGAATCTCAACAGCCCACTGGCGCTAGCGGAAGCCAGCTCCCGACAGCCCATTGTTACAAGAGGTCTCATTACATCACTGATCAACAGCAAAGACGCTGTTTGTAATATATTCCACATTAAACGCACCAAAAAAAGTGAACTTAAAAAAAAACTTCAAATCTTAAAAAGTGTTGTATTTAAAGTGCACTGCTGCAACAGAAAATATTTCATATTCCAATTGAGACTCTTGCAATTATCCACTTGTACCAGAGCTAGAAGCCAAGTAACACACTTTGTCAGAGCTACTTTCATACCTTAGAAAAGGTAATAAATTAACATTAAATTGTAAACAGAGATGTTCCAACACGACCTTTTGTTAGTTAATAAATCGAAGAACACTTCACCTACAGCAACCACTAAAACCGCAGCATTTCAGCTAAATAAAAGTCAAACTGCTGGCAATGGAAGTTAAAAAATGGCGAACAAGAAAAACTTTTTAGTGGGGTTTAAAAGGTTACCATGAGGGCTGTGCCAGTTAACACATTATATATGGTGACTGCTTTATACAATGTATGCTGGCGAAACCTCTTTCCATAATGTTGATAAATGTGCTGGGATCACATTTAAGTCACGAGTTCCACTCTCCCCATTTGTGCTGTCCTTTTGACCCTCTTGACGAGATAACTTGTAATCATGTCCAATGCCACGTTTCTCCTTAAGACTTGTAGCCTTCAGCTTATTGTAAGTACAATGGATACACAGTGAAAATCCAGAATTATCAAGCATGGTTGAATTTGTTTTTAGAAAAGGGATGTCTTACTATCAGGACCCCATTTAAAAAAAAAATTAGCTACAAAAAATTATGATGAACATCAACATCTTTTCGTTTCATCCCATTTAAAAAATATTTTCTTTAAGCAGCAAGCGTTGCTGAAATCTTTGACGGGAACTGTCTTTAGGCAGTTACTGAGGGAGCTGAATAATCAATAGTAGACACAGACACGGGGATGATTCAGTATTAACTGTGCGTGTTAACTGAGCTCCTTCATGTTAACGGATTGACCAATGCTAAACCAATTAAATGACTCTGACCCGTCTTAATCCATTCCTAATAGGCATGGGCCCACAGCACGAAACTGAGCAAGATCCAATGTAGCAATTTTGGTGCAAACAATTATCAAATAAACTGTAACTTAACAAAAAAACATTAAAGGAAACTTAGTAACTTAAATTAAAATTTGGTTGCCGGGGGGGTCCAGTCCCTCCGGTGCCCACCGGTCGCGGAAGGCCTCAAGCGTGCCGGCGGACACCGCGTGCTCCATCTCCAGGGCCACCCGGGCGCAAATGTGGCCGCGGAAGAGAGGCGGGCAGTCGGGCCGAACGACGTAGATCCAATGTAGCGTTGAGTTAGAGGCAGATGCCTCAGGATGTGAAACGGCAAACTGCTGCAGTAGATGCTCTTCTAAAATTTGGGATTAAGCCAGATTATTTTCAGCTACAGTAGTGGGAGATTGACTCTGCAGCTAACTGTGATATACCTGCGGGTACTTGAAACGGAAAATGCTCCATTCCCCATCATGAATGGCCCGCATCTCCACAAACACAAACTTAACAAAAGAAAAAAAAAACTTGATTTTTTGAGATATGAGATGAGATTCTCTCATAGGAACAGGAGGCCATTCAGCCCCTCGAGCCTGTTGTGTCATTCAATTAGATCAGAGCTGATCTGTATCTTAGCTCCATCTACCCGCCTTGGTTCCGTAACCCTTAATACCCTTGCCCAACAAAAATCTGTCAATCTCAATTTTGAAATTTTCAATTGACCTCCAGCCTCAATAGCTTTTGGGGGGAGAGAGTTCCAGATTTCCACTACCCTTTGTGTGAAGAAGTGCTTCCTGACATCACCCCTGAGCGGCCTAGCTCTAATTTTAAGATAATGCCCCCTTGTTCTGGATTCCCTCACCAGACGTAATAATTTCTCTCTATCCTGTCAAATCATCTTAAACACCTCAGTTAGATTACCCCTTAATCTTCTATACTCAATGGAATACAATCCTAGTCTATGCAGCCTGGCCTCCTAATTTAACCCTTTAGCCTCTCTTTAAAATCGGCCACTAAGCTAGGCACTTTGAGTGAGGGATGGGGCTGGTCAAGTTCTGGGCTGTGAAGAGATTTCATCTGGGCCAATCCGACCCACTTGTGCAGGGAAACATGGATGCGCTGCTGAAGTGACAAAAAAGTAAAGGCCAGAATTCTTTAGTCAGCAGCAGAGGAACTGGCCTGTGCATTGGGCCGGAAAATGTATGCCGAGCAGGCGGAGGATCACTCAGCGCAACATTAACACATCAGTGCGCAACGCTGCCAGAGCGCAGTCACCCATAGTCGGATCGTTTTTATTAGGTTCAGCGTACCTGTCTGAAGTTTCAGAAACTGATCAAATCACCGTCTGCCAGCCGACAGTGACATCCATTAACTGCAATTGTTAACAGGGAAAAGACATGGCCCAGCGACCCAAGGGGCCAAAAGAAGTGCACTCATGGAGCATTTAATAATTAAATGGAGAATGCATGGAATAAGGATGCAACTGATTTACAGATTCATTTGCATTTGGCTGGATTTTAAAAAAAAACATTTTAAAACGAGATGGAAACCAAATCTCCAGGTGGATTCTCCGCTCAGACCCGAGTTAAAATTACAGTCGGGTCTCAACGATGTCATCAGGTCACAACATGCATATGTAAAGAAGGACCCTGTTGGCTCTGGGCGCCTGTCCTTGCTGCCTGCTCAGGAGAGCAGGTTAAAACTGCAGATGTTGCGATCATGGTGACTTTCAGACAGGCAAGAGCCAGGGTGATTTTAACTGCCTGCCCGCCTGGTTTCTGCTGAGCGAGTAGGGTTAAAATAGCCCCCATTGTGTTCCAGGAATTTTTTTTATAAATTCATTTGACAATGGGCCAAAAATTCGGCCCTTCCCGGGTGAGTACACAGTGCGTACTCACCCGTAAGGCGTCCCGAAGTGCCGGTCTCCTGCATGCACTGCGCATGCGCGGGAAACCGGAACTTCCGGTCTGGTGAAGGGGGCGGTTCCTAGGTGAACCGCGTGCGCGGTAGAGGCTGCCCGCACGCAGCAAACTTAGGTTTTTTTTCAGGTTTCTACGGGAGGGTAAGTATTGAAGAACCTGCACATTTAAAAAGGAGGCGCAGGAGCCGTTTTCAACAAGGTAAGTGGTTAATTAAGTATAATTTAAAAAAATTTTCAACAGGTTTATCTTTTTTAGATACTTTAAAGAAAGGTAAGTTTATTTTTAGCACTGTTAAAAAGTATTTTAATTTTTTCAAAAATTTAAATTTTTGTTTAAAGTGGTTAATTTATTTAACTATAGTTATTTTATAAATGTGATGGTTTTTAAAAAAAAAATTATTTTAAGTTTAGCTGTTCTTTTGGGGCCGATTTCAATTCATAGATTTGACAGGTCTTCCTGTCAAATCTATGAATGAAAGATGGTCTGCTGCCATTGGCTCTCCATGGCCCACGTGATCCCAGGGGACGCATCACACTAACTGCGCCCCTGGGACACGCAAGCACTGCGCGCCGGCACTTGGAGCAGGCCCAGGAGCTGAAGTTCCCGTGGGCCCAAAACACAACGGCAGGTGCGGTAGGTAAGTGCGCGCGCGATCCTTACCCCCGCGGCAAGCCGGAGAGGCGAATTTCAGGGCCATTAATTATACTTACAATGTTCCCCGTCATTTTGGGGGGGGGGGGTGGGGGAGGGGTGCGTGGGCCCTTTAACTGGCTGCGTGGCCCATTCAATTTTTCGCACATGCGCAGTTATTACCATTGTAAAGCGCGGCCATGCAGTTTAACGGGAGCATTGCTTAAAAAGCTCTTTATTGTGCCTGGTGTGCCCTCTGCTTACTTGCTTCAACAGTGGAGGTGAGAGCTTCATCATTTTTGCCCTCAATTCTCCAAATCTTTGTTTAAACACACTTGGCAGGTCATTTAACTTTAGGCGATGGTATAGAACGGGCGCTATCGAACTAGCCGCCCATTATACTCCCCGCCCGACTTTCCTTTACGTTGATGTCAATGGAAACTAAAATCTGGAAGGTGTATGAGCGGCCAATTCGATATCGCCCATTTTACACTATCGCCCCAAGTTAAAATATCCCCTGGTGTGTTTTAACATACGAATGAACAGCACGGTGTTGAGGTGTACTGGTGCCACTGCGATCACCTGCTGAGTGTGGCCCAAGTAGCTGGCCAAAGGGGGGGTGGGGGAAATCAACCAATCAGCAGGAAACAACATTTATTTAGTGCCTTTAATGTAGTAAAACGTCCCAAGGCGCTTCACAGGAGTGTTATCAAAATTTGGCACCGAGTCACATAAGGAGATATAATGACAGATGCCCAAAAGCTTGGCCAGAGATAGCTTTTAAGGAGCGTCTTAAAGGAGAAAGAGAGGCGGAGAGGTTTAGGGAGGGATTCCAGAGCTTAGGGCCACACAGCTGCCAATGGCGGGGTAGTGAACATAGGAGCTGCGCAAGAGGCTAAAATTGGAGGAGTGCAGAGACCTCGGATGGTTGCAGGGCTGGAGGAGGTCAGAGATTGGGAAGGGGGCGAGGCCATGGAGGGATTTGAAAGACAGAACCAGGCCACCGTCGCATGGCTCAGATTGCGAGCAGTTCACCCACTCACCACCTCAGCCGCAGGATCTGCAACCTCAGTGTCCTGTGAGGCAGAAAGCTATGGGTTCAAACCCCACTCCAGGACTCCAGCAGTTAATCTTGGCTCACACTTCAGTACAGTACTGAGAGAATGATCACTGCCACTTGATTTATCTCATAGTCTCAGCTCCTTTTCAACCTTGACGGGGTCCTTCACGCTAGGCCTAAAATATAGATGCTGCTGCACGATATAGTTAACCAACACTGAATTATTATTCATGTACACAGCAGACCATTAATCATGGGCTGTGGTTGACAGTAAACATGCTGTTTCTATTTACATACACGGCTGACAAAAGTGTATTAACAGGAGATACGCAATAGAGAGAAAACATGATGTAGTTAGTTATTGAGTGATTTATTCCACAAGAAGTTGCTATAAAGACCCTTCTTCAAGGCTCAAATTTCACTCAAGTACCACAGCTCGGGTTGTATTATAAATTGTCACTCACAAACTCTCATTTCTCCAGGATAAACCTGTCAGCACTGTGACAGGACAGCAACTAATTAACTAAAATCTTGTGGAGTCTGCTCGCTGTCGTACTCGATTTACCAAAGCCTGAGATAATGGGGAGTTTAGGACAAAGATATTTCTCCAAAGGCAGCCTGCAGGTTTCAACAGACCATGTTTTATTGGTATAATTTCCACATTCGATCAGAAATTCAGCAGTAAATTATTTTCACGAGCCCTGGGCTCTGTATACAAATGATGAGCTCCCAGCTCTGGAGCTCCAACGCACTGTAACATAGAGCAGCATAGGGCTTAGGGACAAGTTCCTGGTTCCCTGCACCCGATCTCAGCCGTTTTATTAAGTGAAGGTAGCCAGGCACCTCACGAAAGGGAGGAAGGAAGGTGGGGGGGGGGGGGGGGGGGGGCATTGAAAGAAAGTGAGAATTTATTCCCAGCCAACTCCTACCTCCCAGTTACTGAGGCACTGGCCAAGGCTGAGGAGAAAGTCTTCAATCAGTCTTCTTGGGGGATCACATAGGATGGCTTCGAGAAATGCTGAATCTTTTTTTTTTTTTAAAAACAAATTAAGTTCAACAACAGGTTCTGTGATAATGCAAAGCCACATATCCAGTAATCTAGTCAGATAAGCAGCAATGCACAGCCGGGTTGAGCAGCTCAACCCAAACTATTAATGGCAAACTTCAGATACGGACAAGGAATGGATCCTTGGTGAATGGTGCAGGGTTCAACATCTGTATGAAACATTCAATACACAATTAATATGGCTTCCTACATGCAGAGACTGCTCATTGACTAACCCGCCTTACCCAACACACTGCATCTTGGAAAAGCTGAATTCTCTCTCTCTCTCCCCCCACCCCCCCAACCAATTTTAAGGCATTTTTTTTCTCCCCTTCTGTACAGCAATTGTATTTCATACATTGTTTTGCATTTTCTCTGCATACATGGGGGGGAAAAGGGTATGCTCATAGGTTTACAAGAGAGACAAGCTTCCTCTCGGTGAAGAAGCGGTGTGGCTGAACTTTTGGGTCTTCGGTCTTCCTTTGAAAGTAGGACAGCACTGAAGGCGTGTCCTTTTTGTTGCCATCCTCATCGTCATCCCTACGAAAACAAAGCAAGTTCAAAAGATGTACTTCAGAAAGCGCAGTCGTTAGGACTGCAGCTGGCATCAGCATCCCAGGCTAGAGAATGGGAAGAAAAAATTTAGAGTTCTTTGCTTCTGATCGCGATGTTGGAAGGTTTCAATGTTGGACGCGGGTAGGATCGGGCCTAACCAACACTCGGATGGAGAATGGGAACTGGGTGGCACGGGGCGTTAATCGCTGGCCTTTCAAATCAGGCACTGGCTGATGATGGGATAAAAATTACTTTGGTCTGCAAGTGGCCTGTGTGAAATGAGTTTGGGCACTCCCAATCCAGTTCCTAGATGGCATGAGCCGATAGCACAAAACTGTCCCTAATCCAGTTTAATTTGCAATCTGACTCAGAGGCAACAGGATGGTGTGGGAAATGGAGAACATGTTACACTGGAGAAGTAAGGGGGTGTTCATCTGACACTGAGGCATATTGTTGAGGCAGATTTACTCTGTGTCTGGCTGTGTTAAATCTGACCTGGGGCTGCTTGATGCCAACAACGGATGCCTGAACTGGGAAGAGCTCCATTCCTCAGCACCAACATCCCTCACCGCGACCTTGCGCTGCAGGATGCTGAAGGCAGTGGAATGATACTACCAGCAGGTACAGAAGCAGAGGGGAGAAATTGGGGCATGGGAATCATTTCTGTGAATATTTTCAGGTGTCTGATAATTAGGCCACGTAGACTTTTTAAAAATAAAAACTGCACTACAAGACCTCAAGCGAAACAATCTCTTGTTGATTTTATATTGGATTTGTCCACATCTGAACATTTGATGTCCTCGACACTGGGCCAGCAACATGTCCTTCACAATCACTCGAAGCGTGCAGTATAAAACCCCTAAATCCAAAGGGGGAAAAAAAACTGCTGGACTGCAGTTGAAAAGGATGATGCAACACCCAGCTCCACTAAATGGAAAAATAAGGAGATGGAGTGCAGAGAAATCAATAACAATATCGAGGCTAATGCAAGACTAGCAAAGGAAGGACACCTAATATTTCATGAGTGGAAATAGTGTGCACCTGGGGTCTTTTCATAATTGAACCAGGAGGAGGGCAAATTCCTGCGTCATCATCTGGCCCGTATCACAGCTCTATTTGGCAAACAAGGGAGAATTTAGAGAAGGCGCAGCACACATAGCACTTGAGTCCCAAGTTATTTGCTTCAGTATTTTTGTTTGCAGATCCAAAGTTTTGAATTGCGTCTGAACCATCTTTGAAGTTCACATTTTTTTATGAATTGCCCTAACAATGCATCTCCATTGTTGGGAGTATGCATTATAATTTGTTTAAAGGAACCCCTAAATAGACACTGTGGTAATGCAGGACAGTTGTGGAGCCCAAGTTTTCAAGAAAAGGGGATGTAGATTTTAAGTCATTATCTGCAATCTTCCACATTTTAGATCCATAAACTCATGTCCTAATACTTCATTGGGGCTGGTGTCCAAATTGGAAAAAAAGAGATAGATTGCATTCATATAGCACCTTTCAATACCTTAGGACGTCCCAAAGAGCTTCATAGTCAATGAAGTACTTTTGATGTGCCGTCACTATTGTAATATTGGGAAATGTGGCAACCAAGTTGCGCACAGCATGATCCCATAAACAGACATGAGATTAATGACAAGATAATCTGTTTTAGTGGTGTTGGATGATTGACCAATATTGGTCAGGACAGTGGGAGAACTCCTCTTCGAATAGTGCCAAAGGATCTTTTACGTCCACCTCAGAGAGCAGAAGGGGACTCGGCTTAGCACCTCATTCGAAAGGTGGCAGCTCCCACAGGGCAGTGCTCCCTCATCTTAAGTTTGATTTTTCGATGGTGACAAGTAGTAGATGTAGAATTTGAACTGTGATCATCAACATTGTAGATAGGCATTCGTTTTTATAAAGCCCAATATTGCACAATTCGGAATCTGCATGATTAAATTTATATACAGCATAGATTTTCAAACTGATAACAGAGGTTATCAGGCTTCTGGATTTGTTGACGTACTAGCAGGTTATTGCTGCTGGTGCATACTAATTAAAATGTTTCCTACAATAATAGCTATGTTTTCATTTGGGTAGCTGACATTTTTTTTTGTAAAAGTTAGAACAGGGATCCGCAGGACTGTGCCAATATTTGCTGGGGGGGCCTCACATTGAAAACATTCCAAACATGCAAAGACTCAAACGATCTGTACCCAGGAATTGAAGAAACAATGATGAAATATGTTGAGGACACCATATTGGGGAATATGGTAAATTGTGATGGGGATTATGATCTCACACACACATTCAAGATACAGATCAATAGATTTTTCGATACTAAGGCAATCAAGGCATATGGAGATAGTGCGGGAAAGTGGAGTTGAGGTAGAAGATTAGCCATGATACTGAATGGCGGAGCAGGCTCAAAGGGCCGAATGGCCTACTCCTGCTCCTATTTCTTATGTTCTTATGACAGCAAGAGTACGTATATAAGCTAGCAGCACAGGCTGGTAAGTAGCAGATGCAGTTTAGTGCAGAAAAGTGAAACAACACATTTTGAATGCAAGGAAAAGGGAAAGGAAATGCATCTTAAATGGCAAGATTATAAGGGAGTACAGGAGTAGGGGAAACTTGTTGTACATGTACAGAGGTCATTAAATACAAGGAGTTAATATGCAATATGCAAGTCTTAGTTATGCAACAGTTGGAGTACTGTGCACACTTTTGGGCACCCCATTGATAGGAAGGATATAAAAGCAATGGGAAAGGTGCAACCCAGACTGTTACCAGGAATCAGCAGTTGCAGTTTTGAAGATAAAGTTGAGAAGATGGGGCTTTTCCCCCGCCCCTACTAGCGACGAGATGCTTAGAGGTGGCCTCCAAGGTCTTCAAGAATATGGTAAATAATAAATTATTTCCACCGTCAGCAAGACAGCAACAAGAGTGTACAAATTTAAGATAAGAATTAAAACGGGAGGCGAGAAAAATTCCCTTACACACAGGTGGTTAGAAGGCAGACCTTTCTGCCAAAACCATTACTGAAGCAGAGTCCATAAATACTTTTAAAATGGTGTTAAGGTTGTTGTTGAGGAAAGGAGAAATACTGAAGAATATATGGGGAGCAAGGAGAGTGGGATTAAATTAATGAGTCATGTATGGTAGTGTAGTGGTTATATTACTGGACTAGTAATCCTGAGGCCTGGACTAATAAGCGAGTTCAAATCCCACCATGACATTTTGAGAATTTGAACTCAGTTTTGGGGGAAAGAGCAGGGGAGTGGGACTAAGTGGATTGTTCTGCGATAGAGCCGGCGCACTCAACAGGCCGAATGGCCTCCTTCTGTGCTGCACTATTCTATGAGGCTGTGTGGAGAAATATACTGGGGCAGACCTGATGGGCCAAATAGTCTGTTTCTGAACAGTTACAGTTGTGAGGATGAACTTCAGATAGGGCCTATTTCCCCTGCCCCCCACTAGAGCTGAGAAGGTTAGGGGGGGTGACCTGAATGATTAACACGTGTAATGAACTTCTGGGCAGGGCAAACTCAACAATCAGTTAAGAAATAGCCGCTTGCTCCACTTGGGGAGGATTACGGGGATTTGCTACAGAAATGTCGCTGCATGGGTTACACGATACAAGGCTTCAATTTCTTTTCACATTACAAACAAGCAGCAACAAGAGTCACTGCTGTGAAGGTTGAGGTGACAGCAGCTTTCTCTTCTGAATGTTCACTCCTGCCAGGCAAAAACAAACCGCCGGTTAGGAGCTGGGAAAGGAGACACAATAAAAGAAATAAAATCAATGCGGATTACTTAGTAACCCCATCAGCCAGAGGGCTCCATTTAATGCAGGGCAAGGTGGAAATTGAGAGAACAGCTCATCCATCAGCCTGCTGGCAGCATGAAGACACTGGTCAAATCACAGATTTCTCACACAGACTCCTGCTTCTGGACAGTTCAAGGGAGCTCAAGCCTATTAAAAAAAATAGCTTTAATGAATAGATTTCAATACATTACCCACAAATGAAATTCCCTTCTCCAGTGTTTTGTACCACGTTTTGTTCTGAAACTCAGCTTGTAACATTCCTCCCTCCCCTCCCCTGGCTCAGTGGGTTGCACACTCGCCTCCGAGTCAGAAGGTTGTGGGTTCAAGCCCCACTCCAGAGACTCGAGCACAAACATCTAGGCTGACACTCCCAGTGCAGTGCTGAGGGAGTGCTGCACTGTCGGAGGTGCTGTCTTTCAGATGAGATGTTAAACGAGGCCCCGTCTGCCCTCTCAGGTGGACATAAAAGATCCCATGGCCACTATTTCGAAAAAGAGCAGGGGAATTCTCCCCGGTGTACTGGCCAATATTTATCCCTCAATCAACATCACTAAAACAGATTATCTGGTCGTTATCACATTGCTGTTTGTGGGAGCTTGCTGTGCGCAAATTGGCTGCCGTGTTTCCTACATTACAACAGTGACTACACTTCAAAAAGTACTTCATTGGCTGTAAAACGCTTTGGGATGTCTGGTGGTCGTGAAAGGCGCTATAGAAATGCAAGTCTTTCTTTTACCCTTTTTTAACATTGTAACATCATTACAATTCAAGCAATATCATTCCAGAAAATCCCAGCTGTAGTTTTTTTGGCACAGCTGACAGAAAGCAGTGATGTCATCCTTTACAGAATGCATTACACAAAAGCAGCAACAATGGCAGCCGTGCTCCTGTAACGGTGAATACAGTGCTGGACTAGGAATTCCAGCAGTCATTCCAACTGGGAATGTGGGACTGAACTCCAGAAACAGGGGCAACTTCTTTCATTTGGTTGTCAAATCACTTCAAAAGCAGGACTTGAGCACATAATCTAGGCCAACGTTGCAGGGCAGTAATGAAGGAGCACTGCATTAACGAGTTGGCTTCCTTCAGGTGAGATCAAGCGCTGTCCCATCTGCCTGGTCAGGCGGACATTAAAGATCCCGTGACAATACTTTAAGGACAGTGGGGCGTCTACACCAACATTACTCCCTTAAACATATACAACCATAAAAGAGTGCTGATGCATCTCATTGCGGTTGGCAATTATATTGCTTAAGCAAATGGAATTCTTGCCTACACAGGAATCACTCCACTCCAAAAGCAATCCTTTGCATGAAACACTTATGGGGGGTTTCAATGATATGATCGGCTGCTACACAAATGCAAGCATTTCTTTCTCTTTCTAAAATTCATGGCAAAAAACAGCAGTTCCACAACTTATAAATTCCACAGTCTCTCCTACAAAGGTTTACCTATACCATTTGATTGGCTGTACTTGATATCATAATGATCATTATGTACCACACTGCTTGACTGCAGATCCTGATCCTGATCCCAGAGCAACAGAGCCATCTGCTGAAATTCTGGAATCATTGCACACAGTGAGAATAAAAATCATTTATATTGCCATTGCACAAATATTATTAGCTCCCTTAATGATTGAAGTGGGCAAATGGAATGCAATGTGGCACTGAGACAAAAGACAAGAAGGTTCCACATTTAGTCCCCTGGTCTGTTCCCAATGAGCTGATATCAGCTAGAGCAACATTTGGGATAGCACAATTGGCCTTCGCACTTCTGGGCTAGAGTGCAGGGGAGGGAAATCCGCCAGGGTTCTCACTCCTGATTCCACTGAGTGACCCTTACCAGAAAGTATGGGTGTGGACATCAGATGAGAACAGGATGTGATGCTTTTCAAAGCGAATAGCCTGCTGAAACTCAATGTCCCAAAGTTACATAAGAACATAAGAATTAGGAGCAGCAGTAGGCCATCCCGCCCTTCGAGCCTGCTCCGCCATTCAATAAGATCATGGCTGATCTTCAACCTCAACTCCACTTTCCCGCCCGATCCCCATAACTCGGAGGTGTTACAATTGGTCTCAGTGATCCTGGGCTAAAGAGGAAAGCCAAGGTTCCCCCTTAGAAAGGCTATGTAGTGATCCCCTGCTGGAAAGCACACACCTGTGTACACAAAGTGTGAACAGAGTTGGGTATGGCAGAGATTCAGCCTGACAGGCGAATAATCTTCCAACACTGTCTAGGCTGGCACATGAAGAATGGCCACCTGTGGAGCCACGTTCCAGCAAGAGGCAGTACATTCACATGACAGGAAAAGGGGAGAAAACTGCTAAAAATCAACTTCTAATAGGGGTTACCAACAGCAAGACTTAATTTAAAAAGTGTTACCAATAATAAAATTCACTACACCGAGAGGCAAGTCTCCCTCCTCTCGCCTCTGAGTCAGAAGGTTGTGGGTTCGAGTCCCACTCCAGAGATTTGAGCATATAATCTAGGCTGACACTCTGAGTGCAGTGCTGAGGGAATGCTGCAATGTCGGAGTTGCCGTCTTTTGGATGAGACGTTAAACCGAGGCCCCGTCTGCTCTCTCAGGTGGACGCAAAAGATCCCTCGGCACTATTTCGAAGAAGAGCAGGGGAATTATTCCCGGTGTCCTGGGCCAATACTTATCCCTCAATCAACATAACAAAAACAGATTATCTGATCACTATCACATTGCTGTTTGTGGGAGCTTGCTGTGCGCAAATTGGTTGCTGCGTTTCCTACATTACAACAGTGACTGCACTTCAAAAGTACTTAATTGGCTGTAAAACGCTTAAGGACGTCCGGTGGTCATGAAAGGCACTATATAAATGCAAGTCTTTCTTTTCTTTTAAATTGAGCTCTGTAACTTGTGGGCTAGTTAATGTCATTCATTACATACCAGCGTACAGGTACTGCCCGACTATCCAGAATAGTCTGGGCTGTGCTCCAACTAAAGCGCACAAACTGCGGATAGCCAAAAACAGGGTCCACTTGCTTCTCCATCCAGTCCTTTGTCTTAGGGTCTGCAAGAAAAAAAAATACAAAAAGAAACAATTAAATCCTCGAAAACGCTGTCAAAAACACAGCAACTCTGAAAACACACCAGAGCTCTCCAATGTAAATCCCCATTATGTAAGGGTGTTGAATGATGCAGCCTCAGTTTATGGCGCTGATCTTACTTCATTTCCCCCCCCAAGTTTAATGTTTTAAGTTTCTCAGATAGCCGATCACATTATTTGGACAGCAACATGCCCTGGGGAGGTGGGTGGAGAGGAACTGCACACCCTAAACATATTACAAGGTAACCATCAAAAAGAACTCATTTTGTAAAGCACAACATCAAATCTCCAGATAGGTTACATCAGGAAAACCCAGCAATTAAATTAAACTCACCAACAGTTATTTCTTGCTGTGTGTTAGATTTAAGTAAATTAACCATTTGTTCTTAAACTGTAGTTTAATTAAAACATTCAAGCTGTCTGAAAATCCCGCAAACTTTGAATAGAGGGCAGTAAATCCGACATGGAACTTTCCTTGTGCATCGATATTTGAAGTTCAAGGGATTCCTAGAAACTCAGGATCCAATTTTCCACTGTATTCAATTTCTTAGCAAGGCTAAGATCATCAATTCTGATGGTTTGGAGAATCCCAGATACAAGCCCACATCCCATTACTCTGACAACACCTCAATCTGACTCAACGTTGAGCAATAAACAGACATAGAGACACAGAGAAAAGAGGAATAAAGCAAGAGTGGTGTAGGTAGGATCTGTACATTATTCTGTACGTACTGCACACCATTTACAGCTACATCACCAATAAGAGAACCAACATTCACAGGGCACAGCTTGAACTCCCCCACTGGTGTGAAACCATAATCTCCAACATGTACAACACCCACCTCACTTTCAGACTGTGTATACTGCAGAGTGGCCTTGGATAGAAATCCTCATTGTTTACCCCTCCCTTAGTAACAGAGCAATACTTTTAGTTCGACACGTGCTCTATTCGAAGTTTCTCTCATGCTCAGCACCAAAGACAACACTTAAAAGCTAGTCAACATTCATGAGAAACCGGAGTATGACTTTCTAAGCACCATATAGAGGTACGACAGCATAGTGGTTATGTTACTGGACGAGTAATCCAGAGGCCTGGACTAAAGATCCGGAGACAAGAGTTCAAATCCCACCACGGCAGCTGGGGAATTCAATTTCAGTTCATTTAAATTCTGTTAATTAAATAAATCTGAAAGGAAAAAGCTAGTTATCAGTAATGGTGACTTTGAAGCTACCGATTGTTGTAACCTGCCATCCTTACCCAGCCTGGCCAATATGTGAGTCCAGACCCACAGCAATGTGGTTGACTCTTAACTGCCCTCTGAAATGGCCTAGCAAGCCACTCAGTTGTATAAGGCGGCTCACCACCAATGTTCCCTCTAATTTTTTTTTGTACTGAGCGGGCCACGAACTCCTTTGGGCGCGACCTTTTCGTCCGTGAGCAAATTTTAAAACAACAACTTTTACAACAACGACAGCAACCACTTAAAAGCATATATACAGTAATGCCATATTGCCACCCCACCGTCTCAAATCATGAGACAATCAGACAAGGTTCGATACATGTTTAAGAGAACTTCTCCGCTTTTGAATTCTATTCCTCTAGAATAGGGTGATTGGGCAGATGCAGTATAATGTGGATAAATGCGAGGTTATCCACTTTGGTGGCAAAAACAGGAAGACAGATTATTATCTGAACGGCAATAGATTGGGAAAAGGGGAAGTGCAACGAGACCTGGGTGTCCTTGTGCACCAGTTGCTGAAGGTAAGCATGCAGGTGCAGCAGACGGTTAAGAAGGCAAATGGTATGTTGGCCTTCATAGCGAGAGGATTAGAGTACAGGAGCAAGGATGTCTTGCTGCAGTTGTACAAGGCCTTGGTGAGACCACACCTTGAGTATTGTGTGCAGTTTTGGTCGCCTTATCTGAGGAAGGATGTTCTTGCCATGGAAGGAGTGCAGCGAAGATTTACCAGACTGATACCTGGGATGGCAGGAATGACGTATGAAGAGAGATTGGGTCGATTAGGCTTATATTCGCTAGAGTTTAGAAGAATGAGAGGGGATCTCATTGAAACTTATAAAATTCTAACAGGACTAGACAGACTAGATGCAGGAAGGATGTTCCTGATAGTCCAGAACCAGAGGTCACAGTCTAAGGATAAGGGGTAAGCCATTTAGGACTGAGATGAGGAGGAATTTCTTTACCCAGAGAGTGGTGAACCTGTGGAATTCTCTACCACAGAAGGCAGTTGAGGCCAATTCATTAAATACATTCAAGAAGGAGTCAGATATATTTCTTAAGGCTAAAGGGATCAAGGGATATGGGGAGAAAGCAGGGACAGGGTACTGAATTTGGATGATCAGCCATGATCTCATTAAATGGCGGAGCAGGCTCGAGGGGCCGAATGGCCTACTCCTGCTTCTATCTTCTATGCTTCTAAATGAGCCCCAGCTCTTTATTTGCACTTTTATGGCTTTTTTAACCTGCGTTGCTACTTTTAATGATTTGTGAATCTATACCCTTAGATCCCTTTGCACCTCTACTCCATTTAGACTCTTATTTTCCAAGGATTAGGGAGCCTCCTTATTCCTCCTACCAAAATGCACCTCACACTTATCTATATTGAAGTTCATTTGTCATTTACATGCCTATTCTGCAAGTTTGTTTATGGTAGAGTTAATTAAAAGCTTTTAGTTTGTCATGTACAAACTCTCTTTAATAAAAAATTACTTGTCAGAAATGACTGGGATATAAAAGAACTGCATAATAATGCATTAACACTTCAGAAACGTCACTCAGTTACACGGTTATTCATCGACAAACAATCCAAAAGCCCAAGGTGAGGTGAAAGAGGCATATCTGTTCATGCAATTTGTATTAATTTTAAAGTATTCAACACATTAGCCCATCCTCATGTTACTATAGCAATAGCTGCACAAGTAGCGGCTTTCCTATGGCGCTGACGTGCTGTACGTCCACATAAGTGTTAGAATATTAATCACAATGCAACCAGACAACCAACAAATATAAAGTGCTGTAGTTCTTTAGTTCACAGTATTAAAAAGAATTGAACAAAAATGGGTATCCGACTTCCAACTTCAATCACTTCCATTAATAAACGTTGTCTTCTTGAACCAGCACAGCCCCCATGTAACATGTCAAAAATGCAGCACTTATTCACAAGTGCAGAAAAACACATCCACAATTTGAATCACCAAATTCAAAACAAAAAGCTGGAAAAGCTATGATTTAACGGAAAGAAACATTCATTTTTCTTCCTGCCCAGGAGAACCAATCAGACTGACTTGGAAATGTTTACTAATATGTTGACGTAAAGATGTTAATTTACAAATTTCGCTTCTAATGTTTTTCTCTCAAACATTCTCCACAATACCTGCTCTTATCACAAAAAGTGTTGAATTACTTTAGGTACTTCCCAATTAAATAGTGGGAAACAAACTTCATTGCACTCTGAATTTTTAATCTCCTATTTCAAACATTTATACAGTTTAATCGAAGTATTTTCTGTGTCTTTCTCAATAAACAAATAGTGGTTTCTTCTAAAGTATCTTCCTGCAATTTTTATACATCATTACATACTCGTGTTTCTATTAACACTCCACTAAACGTTAAGAGCAAATCGATATTTACATTATTCCCGGGACTTGTTAGGACTACAGAACAAGGGGAAAATAAAATGGTTTGTGTTTTTTCCC